>JAOXJP010114759.1:0-14013 GCA_025762735.1 Platanus orientalis
GTCTTCGTTGCACATGCCCAAACCATCTCAATCGACTTTTCCTCATTTTATCACCTATTGGTGCTACACCTAAGCTCTCACAAATGGATTCATTCCTAATTTTTTCATTTCTAGTCTTGCCACTCATCCATCTCAACATCCTCATTTGAGCCATACCCATTTTATGTATGTGTTGTTTGTTGGCTGCCCAACTATCTATACACTTGGGACAACGCCTCTCGAACCAAGTCCTCTAGTGCGATACCATATTTCAATTCACGTGCCTATAAGTGGGAAAACGCCTCCCAATACATATTCACAAGTAGGATTACCCCTCTCACTTGAACTCTCAAGTGTAAACATCGGGATTTTAAGATCCTAACATGGAAAGCATAAATTCCTTTGCAAAACATCATGGATATCCAAAAACCTACGTGCATCTAGCAATACAATCCACATGCATGTCAAATAAAACCATAAATATGATGTAACTTTGAAATCCATAAAGATTTAACCATAAAACCACACATAGAGTAAGAGATCATACATCTAATGTCCTAAGAGCAAATCCATGGAGTATGCATCTTCAAACCAAAACATAGAAATTATTGAATCTTAGATTCTATGAGCAAAAACTTGTGTAAATCTTGTATAACTACTTACTATGTTATTTTCTTGGTTTCTTAAGATCTTGTAAAACCCTTTTTCTTAACCTTATTCTTTAATTAATTCTTTAAACCCATTCCTCTCTACATCATCAAAGACATAAAACACACAATAATTAAGATTTTCCATAAAAAACTAGAAGGGACCTACAAAACTAAGCTAAAAAGTTCATAGAGATGGGGGTTTTCCATGGCTTACCTTGAGAATTGGGGGTTGCTCTTTCTTTCTATCTATTCTTTTCCTTTTCAAGTCTTTTTTATGTTTTTAGGGTTCGCTTGGGCCTCTTTTAGGTTATAATTCGTCATATGGGGGTCCTTCAATTAGGTAAAGTTTCCTACCAAAAAATCGCGAATTGTCCTAAAAAAATTCATTTCTGGGCACCTTGAATCGATTCAAGATGTCTGGGATTGATCCAAGTGGTCCTGGAATCATTTTTCAGAATTTTTTTACTGAATATTTTTCTAGAAAATTTGCTGAGTGGGATTGATCCCAATGAAGTTGGGCTCGATCAAAGTGTCTGTATTTCCCTCTAAGCTTCAAATGGGCATAACTTTGGCTAGAAACTCCGATTTTGTCGCCATTTGTTGTTTTGGAAAGTAGACTCCTAAAGCTTTTCATTGGTGTCTGGTTTGCAAGCTAATTCATACGGGATTGGTACAAGTTTACCAATAAAGTTATCCTAAATTTGTTAGCCTGTCAACTTAGACAATTGATGGAAGAATTGCCATAACGTCTTTTAGAAAACTTGAAATTGCACACCGTTTGAAGCATTGAAAAATAAACTTATATATCTTTAAATGATATATTATGATTTGCAAGCTAATTCATATAGGGTTGATACATGTTTATTGATGAAGTTATCCCAAATGCTTTGTTTGGGACAACTTCTAAATCTGTCAAGTTCATGACTTGTTTTTGTTTACTCAGTTTTAGTTTATTCTATTGTGTTCCAAACGCCATAATAAACTTTCTAAAAATGTTTAAAGATGATTTTACCTTTAACCATGTTTAATTATATTTTTACCCTTTTAATGCATTATGGGGTGTTACACAAGATCCTAGGCTTTATATCTACGTAGCCAAAACAGTAGGTGTACTTCACTTACGAGCAGGTATGCTTCAATTGGGTTGTGTGGGATTCACTTAACAGTAGAAAGAAGCCATAAAGACAGACCCACAAGCCATCAAATGGACAAGAAACAAGGCTAGAGGTTCTGTTGGAGATAAATCACAAAAAAGGTAATACTTGGGCTGTCAAAAGGAGTTGCAGGCCAGGGTTTGATAAAGGACAGATATGGGTAATCTCAGGTTGTTGCAGGAGGGGGTTTAATGGAGGAATGGGTTTGCAACGAAAGTAACTAGGGCTATATGTCTCTGCAGGTGAAGGGGTTATAAGGGGAAAATATCTCAGTGCTAAAACAACTAGGTTAAGGATGTTTGCAGGTAGGCTTTTGTTAATATAAGCTTCTGCAGCAGAGTTCAAAGATCTAAAGGGATGCAAGGATTGTGTTCAATACAAAAAGCATCTGCAGGAGTTTTAGGCGTTCTACCCAGGCTGCAAGGCTTAGAACTCAGAAAAGAACACCTGTAGAACCTAACTGAAGGTATAAGTAGGTGGGTTTCTGTTTTGTGATGTCTAAAACAATTCAGAGTATGTCCTAGGTGCTGCTGCAAGCTTTAATGTGGCTTTAGAAGCTCTGCCGAGACTTCTTTAATGGATATGGTAGATGTTGAACTCACATAGCAAGTAGGATTAAAAAAAATCAAGGAAAAAAATAGGAAAACTTCAAAACTGTAATCTCCAACCTTAACCACCACAACCATTCCAAAGAACAAAGAAAAGAAGAAAGAAGAAGGGAATTACCTGTTTCAACCTCTCACCACAATAACATGATTCTTGGCCTCTTGTAGATTCGGAGGGTCATCATCATTATCATCTTGTAGATTAGAAGACAATTTGCGGTGTGGGGGTCTGGGTATGAGATCGATTAGAAACAACAATAAGGCCTTATTGGCTAAATGTTTATGGAGATTTGGGTTGAGAAAGATTGCCTATGGCGTAAGGTGGTGGTGGCTATATTTGGAATGCCTTCAGATTGAAGGCCATGCTGAGCTGTCCTTCCAGGTGTACAAGAGAGCTCATGAGAAGATTGTTTCTTGGACCCCTCTTTGTAAAGGCCATGGAGATCTAAGGGCGAGGGACCTTGTCAGGGACTGGAATGGGGTGATTGGGAATCCCATATTTTTGTAGAAGGGCTTTTGGTTGGGGGGCGGCTCTTTGTCTTTGTTCCTCTCCCTCTTTGCTCTCTTTTCGTTTTGTTCGATTCTTTTGGGATTTATTGTCCCTTTTTAAATTTTTTTTTTTTTTTTATGAAAAAAAAATAGGTGGTGCATGGGAGACATGGGTGTGGGATCTGGAAATCCATTCAAAAGGTTCTTGATGTTTTCTGGAAATTCATTTGGTTCAAACTTGGGTCCAGTAGAGAGATTAGTTTTTGGGAGGATAAGTGGATGAGAGAGAATACTCTTGAGGAGTTGTTTAGGATCCTTTACACTCTTGCTTCTGACCCTAGGGCTAAGGTGATATAGTACAGATCATAATTACTAGAGCGAGAAGCGAAAGCGAGGCTCAATAAATCCTTGGGAAGCGAGAAGCGAAAACCAAGTAAGAAACATTTGGAGAATGGGTAGGAAGAGATTGGGAAGCAAGTAAAGTACAATTAGAAGTAACTTCAAACCATTAAAAAAAATGTTATGAAATGACTATTAAATGAAATCAAAATAATAGGTGAATAAGTGATTACAAGTATGTAGTAAATAAGAAGAAGTCTACAATCAATGAGTACTTGTACTATAATTGATTACTAGTAAGAAGTAAATAACAATAACTTATGATCAATAATTTCAACTACAATACAATAAAGTGAATAAACTTAATAAAGTAGTAAATAACCTAAAACTTATGCTATGTAAGTAATAAGGAATCATGACATATAGATCAATATGCAAACCACTTGTTATTAGTAAGGCCAACCAATTATAAAGATTCAAATAAAATAGTTTTTATACAAGGTATTTTATAGTTGGGATTTGTGTAGCTAACCCTAAATAGTGGAGATAGGGCTGTTGATGTTGTAATAAAATAATATAAACAATAAATCAATACTAAATCATTTAATTCTAAGAAAATCATTGCCAAATTTCATAGATAATATTTTATTCAATACCAAAAACATACGATTTACATTAAATAAAATATAATTTTGTTTCTTAGATTGTTTCCCATTGTAACCTGGGCGTCATGGGTTCGAGTCACGGAAACAGCCTCTTTGCTTGCAAGGGTAAGGCTGCGTGCATCTGACCCTCCTCAAACCCTGCAGTTGCGAGAGCCTCGTGCACTGGGACTGCCCTTTTAGATTGTTTCCCAATCGATTCTATAGATGTTTCCATTCGCTTTCTCCAAAGGCTTTCACTTGCTTCCCCAATTACTTCACCGTGTTTCCCATTACTTAGGGAAGCAGTTTGGAATTAGCTACCCAAACGAGCTTCCCACCTTGTACCAAGCTTCCCTGCAACTATGGTTTAAACCCTAGACAGAGACAAAACTAGTGGACCCAAATACTTTGTGTGGAATAATAAACAAAGGTGACTAAGGAAAGAGTAGTTGATGTGGTGACTTAAAATTTAGCCCTCGACTTCAAGATGTTTGTTTTTGCGCTTAGCCACTCTATTTTGCCGATGAGCATAGGAACAACCTGTTTGATGAACAATATAGTGCTTCTCAAAGTATGATTGCAGCTTCTATTCCAACTATTCATGTCCATTTTCCGATATTCATAAACACCATGCTTGTTTTTATTTGCGTGGTTTTACTTTTTACCAAATTGTAGACACCATCTTGTGAAAGATGCATATGATATTATGTACCTCATCTATGATCTTCAACAAATAAACCCATGTACACTGGTAGTACTCATCTATAAAAGAAAATCAAAGATAGAAAAAGGTAGGTGAGGCTTCTCAATATCAAAATGCACAATTTTAGATGAAGAACTTATTCTATTACTGGGTGAAAAATAAACTCGACAATGCTTTGCTAGTTTACACAGTTCACATTGTAACTTAGTGAGTTGACTGGCTCAAGCAAATGTGGAAAGACATGTTTCAAAGGCTTAAAAGAAAGATGACCAAGTTGATTATGCCATTGCATAATCCAGTCTTTATTATTACTAGAACTATAAGGAAGTGCACTGGAAAGATGAGGATCCTAATCTGGAAGATATAGTCTGTCAACTTTATGACTACTCGCAATTAGTTAGTGTCCCCAGATCCTGAAATACACAATGAGACGTGAACAATGTTACACTATAATAAGATTCTTGGTTATACTCTGATATAATAAAGATTATCTGGATGTAGATGATAAACAAAGATTTTGAGTAACAAAAAATTTTCATTTTCCCGAAATAGAGGACACAGAGTTATTTGCACTTTTGACCTTTTGATGCAGACAACTTAAAGAGACTTTTGTATGTGCCTCCACACAAGAGAACAAGGTTCAAGTCTTGTGCAAGTTGTGGGTGTTTATTAAGTGTTTAGGGGGGATAATCATGTAATAAGGCCAATAGAACCATGGGTAGTTTAGGTGTTTTTTTTTCATGTAATGGTATAATTGTAATAAGGCTGAAAGCCAAGGGTAGGATAGGAATTAAAGGGAAGGTCAACAGCCCATCTATTTTCTCTCTATATGGGATTTCAAGTCAACAAGTGGGGCCCTTCAATCTGGCTGGTCGACAGCCTCTTCTTAGATTAGGATTTTAGTAGTCTTAGTTTTTAGGAAAGTGGATTTTTAGCAGTCTTTTGTTTTTAGCAACTATTAGGCATGAAGGTTTAGAAGTTTCTATATTAGGTAGTTTCTATTTTCATGAGTTGTAAGCCTATAAAAGGCACCCTACACAACTTGTACTTCAGTGAACATGAATTATTGAAAGTTTGAATTTGGTTTATCCCCCCCCCCCCCCCACTTCCCATGGTGTAGCCATGTGGAGTTACTAGGTTCTTCCTAGTCTTCTTCTATTCCTTGTTCTTCTTTCTTCTCCTCTCTTCTTCTCCCCCTTCCCATGGTGTAGCTGTGTGGAGTTACTAGGTTCTTCTTAGTCTTCTTCTCTCATACTTCTTCTATTTCTTGTTCCTCTCCTCTTCTTCTACTATTCTCCATTAAACTTCTCCTCATCTTCTCCTCTATACCTTCCTTTGATTCCCTGCTAAATAACTTGAAGATTAAGTTGCTGATGTTCAAAATTTTACAGAACTGAGGAATCCATGATTGAGTTTTCTGGAGCAGCTATTGGACTTAATCGCACCCTTCAAAAGAGGGATTTTATCCTCTGTTTTTATCAGGGTTTTCTTCCCCTTCTTATTCCCTTTTACTTCCCTCAAACTCCTCTTTCATTCCCTTTGCTTCTACCAAGTTTCTGTTATAGAAACCTTCTACTGTTTTAGGTTATCTTCATCAAGAAACACTGCCAACTGTTCTTTGTATACTTTTCTATTCCTAGACTTGTCAGAATAACCTCAAATTTTGCATGGAGCTCACTTTTAAGTTTATATAACATCCTGTAAATTGCAGAGTAATTTTCCCTTCTTTCCTTCTCTATTATCTTTTAATTCTCTTTTAATTTGATTCCTCTCCTTTCTCTTTATCTCCTTCTTAAGTTTGAGTTATTTGGGTGTGTGTATTATCAAATCTTGCTTACTTTATTCCTGTCCTTGCTTCCGCAACTCTATTTGGGCCCATATCAGCAGGATTTTATAAGCCGTTGGCTTCCTAAATCAATTTGGCATCAAAGCTTGTAATATCCTGCATACCTTTACACTATTAGAACATGTCATAAGAAGAAAAAATGGATGACATACCCAACATATAGTCAGATGTTCCCAAATCAACAATCCAAGAAGTCTCAGTCTCTCAGATGGCACTGAAGAAGACATATGATGAGTGAAAGCATGTACACCTGAGTGTAATGAATGAAGTGGATGGTTGCTCCAAGTGTGCACACATAAGCACTTAAGTTCTCATGCTCTTTGCAAACATTGATAACATCTCCAACTATAAAGTTTGAGTTGGGGGTGACATAATACTGATGGATCCAGAGGTCAATGTAGAAGATTGACCAGTGAAGGCTACATACATCTTGAGTTGCTGAAAACCCAGGTAGATTGAACTGTGTTGGTCAACCAACTAAATCCTGGCTAGTTTCTTTAGTATCTCTTGATCTTCCACAGTGTTCTCACTTCGTTTTGTATTTATCATCAAAATGGTAGTTTCTTTTGATTTCCTCTGGCCGCATTGTTTCTCTTTGATTGGAATGAAGAGCTAAAGTAGAGGGATTAGAAGTAAAGGATGGAATGTGTATAGCAAAACTTCTACTCTCCTCACTTTGGACTAACGCATATAATGGCGCAGGGATTTTTTTCTCCTTTGCTCTCATGATTTATACGTGAGACTACTCAAACTCTCGACTGAACCTAGTAAGAAACTAAAAATTTCAATTTTTCTCCATAGTTGGTGATACTTTTCCGCATCTTCTGTACATAGTGGATGATACATCTGATAGTAGTCAAACTTCTTCTATTTTCCACAAAAAGTATGAAAGTAGTTTTATGAGAAAAGAATCATATATTGAAATAAAATTGGGGGGGGGGGGGGCAATAGTGCAAAGCTTTACAGAAATGCAGAGCGAAAATTCCCCCACATCGACTCATCCCTCCCTTTCCTTTTTTACTTACTAAACCCAATAATAGAGTTTTACTCCCGTAGTACATTCACACTAGTGGAAATTAGTTGTAGAAGAGTTAGAGTTTGTAGGAGGAAGAAGAGTAGGAAAAAGAAGAAGAGAGGAAGAGAAGAGGTATTTGGGGAAAATCATATATAGATAGAATACCTCTCCAATATGTGTATACTTTATTCAAAAAGGGAAGATTACATGAATACTCTATGATATTTATAAGTATACCCCTGTATATACAAAAGACTTACATACCCTCATATATTGTGCTCATATACCTCCCCATAAACACCAACACTTCCCCTCAAGTTGGTATGTAGATATTGTACATGCCAAGCTTGCTAATAATCCGACTAAGACTAGGACTACGTAGGCTTTAGTAAACACAGACCAACTGATCATTCATTTTTGCAAAGGGAATACATATTTGTTATGTTTGGAGCTTCTCCTTGATGAAGTACCTGTTAAACTCAATATGTTTGGTCCTATCTTGCTGAACTAGATTGTGAGCAATACTAATCGTTGCCTTACTATCTCATTATAATCGCATAGGACCTTGTGTGTTGAATCCCAACTCTTGAAGAAAGCCACGTATCCATAGAGCATCTCACAAATTTCATTTGCCATTGCTTGAAACTCTACTTCTGCACTTGACCTTCCTACCATTCGTTTTTTTGCCATGCCAAGTAACAAGGTTTCCTTCTACAAAGGTACAACCATCCAATAGCCTGAAGTAGATCTCCTGTCAGTCATAGAGCTTGCCCAATTTGCATTTGTAAAGGCCTTAACCCGGAGATCCTGTCTCCTCCCATACAAGTCTTTGACCTGGACTCTTTCTTCAGGTATCTAACAATACAGTAAGTTGCTTCAAGATGTTTAGTAGGAGCATGGATAAACTGACAGACTATGCCCTCTGCATAGGAGATGTCCGGTCTAGTCAATGTCAAGTAAATGAGTTTCCCTACAAGTCAACAGTAATGCCCAATATCGATGAGCATGTGGCCTTCATCTACTTGTAGTCGGTGATTAGACTTAATAGAAGTTTCACAAGGTTTACACCTTAACATTCTAGAGTCGTGGAAAAGATCTAACGCCTACTTCCATTGAGACAGAAAGACACAATCCTTGGACCTAACAACTTCAATTCTAAGAAAATATTTAAGGATCTGTAAGTCCTTGATTTCAAACTCCTTACCAAGAAACTCTTTTAAGTTAATCTTACACTAGTCATCACCCATGACCACAATATCATCTACATATATAAGGAGGGCTGCCACCTTTTCTTTTTGATGCTTTACAAAGAGGGTGTGTTTTGCTTGACACTGTTTGTACCCATTTTTTAGCATGGCACCATGAAATCTTTCAAACCAAGCTTTAGGGGTTTGTATGAGACCATAAAGAGACTTTTTGAGACAATAGACTTTATCTTTGCCTATGGTGTATTGGAAACCCGGAGGTAACCTCATATAGACCTTTTCTCAAGGTCTCCATGAAGGAAGGTATTCTTTACATTCAGTTGGAAGTTGGAACAATGGTCATCCCCAATTGGTTGCAATGGAAATTAGGATACAAATAGAACTCATCTTGGCTACCAGGGAAAAGGTCTTTAGATATTCAATTCCATATGTTTGAATGTAACTCTTGGTTATTAATTTGGCCTTATATAGTGCCATTCGGGTGCAGCTTTATTGAGAAAACCCATCTACATCTAACATGCTCCTTTTTTCTTGGAAGATCTATAAAATCCCATGTGTTGTTCTTCTTTAAGGCATGCATTTCTTCCTCCATTGCTCTTCTCCATTGAGGTTGAGATAGGGATTGAGATACACTACATGGAATGGAAACAAAGGACAATGAAGTGGAAAAAGCTTTTAACTTAGGAGATAAAGAATCATAGCACACATAGTTAGCATTCGGGTTTTGGTTACAAGAACGAGTACCGTTTCGAATAGCAATGATTGAATGGATTCAAAGTCTCTCAAATGTCTATTTTTGGGATATTCATCAGCTCAAAAAGGACACAAGTGTTATGATGCAGCCTATAGAAAAGATTTTGTCTATGCATATTAGTTTCTTTGAGCCAATTCCTTCTTTCTCTTGTTCTCTTGGTATGCTTCAAGGGGAGAGTAAGGATGAAGAGATTCCACTTCCAATGTTTCTTGATGTACCTATGATAAAGCAGCCCTAACTTAGCTGGAAAGGGCCCATCTTCTTTGGAAGCCTAAGCCCAAACCATTCAGAAAGGGCCCAGGAGGAAACACAGGAAAGAAATTGGGATGAATTCAGCAACACTGCTTAGCTGTTTCCAATTTATTTTTTTGGATTTGTTTAGGGATGTTTTAGTAAGGATTTATGGTCAAAAGGGGTTTATTGTAACAAGGCTTAAGTGCCAAGGGGTTTAGTTGCAATTTAGGGAGTTGTTTGGTTTAATTTGAACTTGTTGACTTGTTTTTTTGTGTTGGTCAACAGCCACATTAAAATCGGGTTTATAAGTCCTAATTAGAGTAATATTTGTAATTAGAAGTCTTTATATATGCTTGGTCGTATAGGGCTGTAATCAGTTTTGGAAATTTTTTATTCAAGAACTGAAATTTTGGGTGTCCACAAGTGGAACCAGATCTCTCTCTCTTTCTCTTTCTCTCCCATCGTGAATCTATTCTTTTCTCTCATGTTAAGAAGTATCAAGAACTGTCCAAGAAACATTAGGACTTGAATCTTAATTTGTTTTTCTGGTTCTAAACCTGTAAACAGATCTAGATTTAGTCTTTCTACCCAGTTTAATCCAAGAATCACCAAGAATCCAACACCCCTAACTTGTAGCCATCCTAGTTTCCCATACCCTTCTAGTTTTCTTCAAGAAACTCCAAGTTTTCCCTCATCCAAACCCTGTGGTTCCTACCTCTTTTATTACCTTTGCTGTTTTCTTGTTGCAGACCCAAAACTTATTATTCTGGCCCTGGCAGCAACCCTATACACTTTAACCAGTGCTGATCTCTTTCCAGAAACCAAAATCTCCTTTAACCCTTACCTGCAGCACCTACAGAGAAGTATATATATCAGTCCCTGTCAACCCCACTGTTTTCCCATAAATCTGTCCTAGGTTAGACCCCTATCTAATCCTTTGTTTGGGTATTAAAACAGAAACCTTTTCAGTCCCTTGTCATGGTCTTATTCCGTCCTAGACCTGAGTATTATCTGCCCCTAAATATCAGCTTGAGTTCTACCCTCTACTTGACCCAGATTAGAACATTAAATCAGTTTTCTGATCTGTGCTTAATCTGTCCCAGAAAACAGCCATATTTCTGTTCACCTTAAACCTTCCCACAAGCCCCTTCATTGTAGCCTACTTTTGGGGGGTCAAAACTTGACCCATTGGGCTTGCTTTTGGTGTCATTCGAAAGGTTATTCAATTATCTTTCCAACGAGTCCAAGATCTTGCAATAATATAACTAAGGATGGTCATGATGAAAATACTGGTTGGGTGTCCCTTTGTGACATAAATTAACTACTCTGGAGTTCTATTTTTTATTTTTATTTTCTTTGGAAAGTGGGATTTGAAAATCTAGAGTGTGAAAGCTAAATATACACTTTGTAACTATGGATTTTATGATTAAATAAATTTTTAAAGAAGAAAATTGCCGAGGCTCTTGGATGGGTGAATGCCTCCTACCCAAGGTGTGACTGCCTTAAATTCTAGGTGTGATTGCTTGGGAGGCAAGGCAACTATTGAGATTCTAGTTGGAATCTTCTCTTTCTCTGTTCTTGTGGAGGATAAACTTCTCTTCTATTTCTCTATTCTTCTTTGTTTTTCTACAATTTTACTGCAAAATCCTTTCTTAAATAGTTTACAATGAGCCCTAATATATTCTAAACCTCTGAAACCTAACCCTAATCTTGTAAACCTTTGTCCTTAATTCCTATACAAAACTCACTTATTACTTAATCTCTACACCCTAACGTTAAAAATCTCTATCCAAAAACCTAAATCACCAACCCTAACCCTCAGAAATAAACTCTGAACTACCCTAATACATGAAGAAGAAGAAACCAGAATTATTCTCCTACAACAATTTGGTATCAAAGCACCAGATCATTCCCTTTTGGTCCTACATACCTGATTCATAGTTTCTTACATACATGAAGCTCAAATGTTGTCCAAGCTTCAGAAAATTTCTAGAATAATAAAATTTATGAATGCCTGATAACAATTATAAAGGAACTCTTTAATTTACTAACTTTAAACCAAAAAAATACATATATGAGAAAAAAACTCAGTTTTAGGCCCAGAACCTTAGACAACAACAAAATCACTGAAAACAATAACCATGCAAAGAGGGGGGAAATGCAATAAGAAAGCTTCCCAGGGAAACCTCTGAGCAAGTTGCTTATCCAGGAAAAAAAGTGATGCACATTTTTTTTTCTTCTGTTTGAATGATAATAGTAATGTTCAGTGACATAAAGAAGACGTTCTTCAGCAGCATCAAACTTTGGTATGTAATCAGATGGAAAGTGGTCCAGTGTTAAAATGCAATATTAGTTCAATCAAGAAAGAGAATTTTCGAAAGCATAATTAAGAATAATGGGCCAAACATATACCACTATACGATCCATGAGCATTAAACATGACTAGTGAGAGCTCGAAATTTGCACCAGAAAGCTTCTGCAATTCAGGGGGGAGGGGAATTACTATACTTGACAATACCAGTTCCAGAAAGTTTGAAAACTATTAGCCAGTTAAAACTAAAATACATTGCTCTTAATTAAAGGAAAAACTAATAGCAACTGAAAGTTCAAAAAACTTTTTATTTAACAAATGGCATACATCCATTGGCAGCCAATCGACATTATAACATCTCAACAAGATTTTAGGAGATTCAAACACCAACAAGGAGCATTTACTCAACACAACTAAACAAAGCCTTATCCCAACTACTTGGAAAGCATTTGTTAAATCAAAAATGCAATATCACATAACTTGTAACAAAACATCAAATGCATTAAAATGCAAAACATCAAACAAAAAATTTTGGAAAATAATAGTCTTCCATGAACTTTTGAACTACCAAATTTCTCAGAGATTTTCTTTCATGGTTGTTATGATTAATGAAATCTCAGAGATATCATAGTATCTTTCTAAAATTATCAAAGGCATTTGCAACACAGATGGCATGCATGCTTAGAAAACAACAGTTTAGGTATAAGAGAATTGGGAATATAATATTGTTATATCAGATAGTTGGTGATTGAGAAATTGTATTGTCAAACAAAAATTGTGCAGTTATCAAAGATGCATAAGAATGAGAAGAAAGACCTTCCAACAAGTTATGAATTATTTATTTATTTATTTCTAGCAGGGCTCTGGGATGGCCTAAATTTCGGACTGATACCATGTACACCATCTGTAAGCAAAATTAGATTGTGTTTCTTGACTTTTATATGACCCTTGACTTTCTGATTTAGCCAATCGCAGCGCACCGGCCCCAATCATGGTTTCTTACCATAAGGGAGTAATTTCAAACAATGCAAGATTATTATTATTCTATCTTGAGTGAGAATCAATCTAATACATCATCCACTCGAACTCCCCTTGGTCAAAGCAATTGGATCAATACAAGCTCAAAAACTTCTCTACCCAAACAAGAACATCACTCATTCTACAGATTCCAGTAAAACTGAGTATGTGACGTGGACATCACTCAAACAGAGTTTTACTTATTTCTTATTTCTCCTGACTCTATTTGTAGTTTCAGAGTGGGAGAGGCACTTTAAAACCTCTCCACACATTTAGAATGTCATTAATGGTGAATATTGAAAACAAATTTTATGGTTTCTCCTCTTCTCACTGCTGAAATTTAAGCATGTATGTGGCAGAACCTAAACCAGGAGTGGTTTCCCCCCTGGGGTTTATGCGAGCTAGGTAGAGGCCTAGGTAATCCTCTCTTCTTCATCTTTTTCTTTCTTAGTCCTCGTATACACTTGCTGTTTTCTGTACATCCCACCTAACAACATGCACAAAAGCTTGTGTTCTGCATCATTTTTGGTATCAGAGCAAGATTCTCAGTTGGCTCCATTCCAGCTGGGGTCCTTGGATTAAGGCCTAGAACAAGTACTTATTCCCTTTATTCTGGTTATCTTTTTCCTTCCCTTCTTCTTCTTCTTCCCTCTATTTGCTACTTTACTAAAACTTGTTGACACCCTCCCCATCAAGTTCCCTCATTAACTTAGCACAACCTGATCAACATAACTTGTTTTTTTTTCTGATTCTTAAAACCTTTAATCTGAAGTGACCAACCTTTTTTATTTCTGATTGCCACCCTCCATTGTCACATTCAGTCCATGAGAACCTCTCCTTACCACTATTCCATACTTGCAGCAGCCATGGTATTTCATTTTCTGATCGTGAGGTTGCAGTGTAATTTACCCTCACTTATTCTATAAGACAGCTATAAGACCAGCCATGCTTTATGGAGCAGAATGTTGGGCAGCCAACAAACAACACGTACATGAGTGTGGCTGAAATGAGGATGTTGAGATGGATGAGTGGCAAGACTAGAAAGGATAAAATTAGGAATGAATCCAT
>JAOXJP010114770.1:0-14013 GCA_025762735.1 Platanus orientalis
ATTGTACCATTTTTTAATAGTTCTCTACCTTTCATGATGTTTTTCCATCCCCATGAGTTATAATTTGGTGTTTTGCTTTTAGGAATTCTTTGTTGGGAAAATATATTGATTTTAATAGTCTAACCCATAAAGCATTTGGCCGTTTTATGATTCTCCATGCTTGTTTGGCTAATAGGGCTTTATTAAAGGTTTGTAAGTCTGTAAATCCCATTCTTCATTTTCTTTATTTTGTTTTCAATTTTACCATTTCACCCAATTTATTTTCCTTCCCTCTTTTGGTTGGCCCCACCAGAAGGCTCTCTATTTCTTATCTATTAAGTTGCAGATTTTTTTTGGTAATAGGAAACATGACATAGCATACACCGGTAGGGTTGTTATAACTCTCTTTAGTAGAATTTCCTTAACTATTTGGGTTAATAGTTTTTCTTTCCATCCTTGTATTTTCTTGGGAGCTTTGTCTGCTATGTATATGAATATATTGCTTTTATTTCTTCTTTTGTTGGATGATAGTCCTAGGTATTTGCTAGGGTATTGTGAGTGTTCAATGTCTAAGGTTTGTGTAATTCTTTCTATCTGTTGGTTTGGGGTATTTTAACTAAAAATTATTTCTAATTTTTCATAATTTATTGTTTGTCCCGAAGTTTTGCTAAAGTTTTCAAGGAATTCTTTTATATTTTTAATATCCTCATTCCTAATTTTTGTGAAAATGTAGCAGTCGTTTGTGAATAGTAGGTGAGATATTATTGGGCTTGTTTTTCTAATTTTTATTCCTTTTATTTTCTTGTCCTCTTCTAGTTTTCTAAGGTTGGCTAATAATCCTTCCATACATATTAAGAAAAGTAGGGGTGAAATTTGGTCTCCTTGTCTTAATCCCCTTGTAGGTATAATTCTCTTCGTAGGGGATCCATTTATGAGTATATTATATGATACAGACTTGATACAGTCTTTTACCCAATGTATCCATTTATCGCTAAATCTCATTTTTTTCTACTATTTTAACTAGATATATCCACTCAACTATATCGTATGCTTTGCTCATCTTTAGTTTTATAGCCATATAGTTATTATTAGTTTTATTTGTTTTCATGAATCTTAATATTTCATATGCTATTATTATGTTGTCAACTATATATCTTCCTTTTCTAAATCCTCCTTGATTTTTTGATATTATTTCATTGATTACATCTTTTAATCTATTACCCAATGTTTTTGAAATTATTTTGTATATTACATTACATAAACTTGTTGGTCTAAATTGTGTTATGTGCTTTGGATTTTTAATTTTGGGAATTAAGGTTATGAAAGTTTCGTTTATTTATTCTATTGGTTTATTTTGGTTTAGAATTTCTAGAACTGCATCTATTATATCTTTTCCTACTATGTCCCAGTATTTTTTTATAGAAACCTGCTTAGAACTCATTAGGTCCTAGAGCTTTTAATTTGCCAAGGTTAAATGCTACTTTCCTAATTTCTTCTCTTGTTATGGGTTTGTTTAGAAATTCTTTGGCTTCATTGGACAGTATTTTGTCTCCTATTTCTAATGCATTTTCAATTTTTTTGTTAATTTAGATTATTTATAGTAAATAATTTTTTAAAATATTCGGTTGAGATAGTTTCTGTTTTTTTATAGTGTTTTACCCATTGTCTTTCTTTATTTTAGAGTGTTGTAATTTATTATTTTGTCATCGCATTATTGTTATTAGATGAAAATATCTTGAATTTTTATCCCCATATCTAAGCTAATTTATTCTTGATTTTTGTGCCCAAAATATTTCTTCTTTTTCTCCAAATTATTTATTTCTTTTTCTGTTTCTTTTATCTTAGCAATTGCTTCATTATTTATTTTCCCATTGTAGAAAGCTTTTAGTTTTTCTTTATTTTCTTTTAGTTGGTTCTTAACATTTCTGAATTTTTCTTTGTTCTATTTCCTTATAATTTTTTTATAGATTTTCTAATTCTAGTTTAACTTTTCTATATTTAGATTGGTAATTTGTATTGTAGTTCTAACTATTTTCTATTTAGTTTCTACGTTCTGGGTCTTCTGTCCATATTCATTCAAACCTAAACGGTCTTGGTAGGAATGTTCTTTTTGGAAATAGATCTAATATTATAGGTTCGTGGTCATATCTGTAAGCTATTAGGTTTTCTATTTTTGCTTCACTAAATAGTAATCTCCATTGGGCATTAGCTGCTCCCCTATCTAATCTTTCTTTAACTAGGTAAATTTCATTGTCATTTCTACTATTTTGATATTTTTTTATCCATACAAAGGGTGGTCCTATATAACCAAGGTCAATTAATTTTCCTTCATCTAGTATTTTTTAGGGTTCTCTTGTTTCCCAATTTGGTATTTTTTGGCCCCCTATTTTATCTTCATTTCTCTAAATACAATTCCAGTCCCCTATGCATACAAGGGGACCTTGTATTTGTTTAATTTTTTGAGTTAGTTCTCTTAAAAAATATTTTCATTTTCCCCTATTGAGTTCACCATAGATAAAGAGATAAGTCTAAGAACCTTGTGTTATTCCTGAGTCTAACTCTATATTAATAAATCTTCTGTAGGATTCTTTAAAATTACATATTATATTTTTCTTCCAAAAAACAGTGAGACCCCCTGATAATCCTACCGAATCTATACAATATGAATTCCAATCACTATTAATTTTAGTTTTTTTCCTAAAATCAGTACTTAAACATTTTGTTTCTGATAGGAGTATTATATCTTGGTTTTGTTCTCTTATGAGAGTTTTCAACGCTCGAACTATCAAGGAGTGCTCGATTCCTTGACAGTTCCATGACATAATCTTCATTGGGCAACTTGGGGCTGATAAGGGACAACCACCTGAACCCGTTTATTGGATATGTTTTATGCATTTTGTTTTATTGGTATTTTTCAGGTTCTAATAGTATCTCTACATACATAAGGAATAATAAAATATGATTTTCATCTAGATTTTTTGTAAATGATCAAATAGCAAGAATATGATAAAGATTGTCATACCTTGTATTTCTAGCATATAGATAATTTTTGGTTTAGAGATCAAACCTTTGCTTTTTTTTTTCTTTTCTAGACTATCCTGCTTGCCGCTTGATTCTTCCTTGGTGCTTCTACCATCTTTTTTTTCCTCCTGATGAGCGATTCTTCCTTTTTTTATTTTTTATTTCAGCCAAGTAGCTAGATAATTAAGTCTATAACCAGGTCCTGTACTCCTCCCTTATTTTCTTTCAATTTTTTATTTTTTTTTGTGGCTCAAAAAATAAAGGGAGCATATGGGGTTTCAGTACTCATATTTGATTTGGTTGAACCCAATCTACTTGTTAGTTCTAGCTCTGAGCTTTTCCCCGAGCTTGTTTTTTGCCCTTTCTTCTATTTTATATGACTTGGTTTGAGCCTTTGGTTCATTATAGGATTGTGGTTCAACCACTTCCCTAATAACTATTCCACCCAGTTTCCTAGGAGGAACCGGATATAAAAGGCTATCCTAAGTCGTGTCCCCCATTATTTCCTCCCAAAATTCAGCCATCTTCTTCCCTTTTCTATCGCATGAGTATTGTGAATTTTCCTTTAATTTCTCCATTGATTCCTCCCTAACCGATTCCATGCTTTTATTACAGGGGTGATATTCCAACATAGGTGGATTTTCTTCCTTTCTTGTTCCATATGCTTGCCCTAATGGTCTGTTCTAGCCCCCTTTCTTTCCTTTATTGCTCTCACCATGATAGGTAAGTTTTTTAACATTTGAATTTATTTGGAAATGGTATTCTACCTATTCTAGGCTGGTCTCAACCATCAATCTTTGGAAAATTAGGTTTTTTTCTCGCCAAAAATCACTGGATCTACCATTTTGGGATTTTTCCTTTTGGGGTTTGAAGCAAACTTGTGATTCCAACACTTGGTTGATTCGTGATTCCACTCCTAGTCTTGTCGGTTCCTTGTTGAGTTGGAATCTTTCCATCTCGACTCGGTTTTGTCTTCTTCATTGAAGCCTTAGTTTGGCGATTTCCTCTTTCCTTTTGCAAGTCGTTCATCAAATTTCTGCTTGAACATTTGGTGAGGTAGCAGAGGACCAATGCTTGGTTCCTTGTTTTTCCCCTGATTTTTCCTATTGTATTCTGCAAGCATATGATTCCCAAAATTTCTCCTTTGTTGGATGAGTTCGACCTTTAATCCCCTTTACTTATCATTGAAGAGTTTTTCACTCTTTTTGCTCATGGCCTAGAATTTCGTAATAATAACAGAATTTTGGCAAATTTTCATAGGCAATGGGGATTTTGAGGTCTAGGAGGTTATCCTTTTCGCGGGTAATTTTTGGTCTCAGTGGTTGATCTAATTTTAGACCAACCTTCACCCTCATATATTTACCTATCAGGTCTCTATTATCGTAGCTTTTGAAAATCCCAATTTTCTTGACTAGTTATTTGCTTGTTGCTTCAGTGCAGTAATCAAGGGGAAGATCATACTATTGGATCTAATAATCCACTTCATTAAAGGTAAATTCTTTTAGACTAACCCTAGACTTCCATCTTGTTAGCACTATTAGGTCTTTGTTGAAAGACCATGGTCCTCCATCTAAAACATCTTGGATGTCCATCTGGTGTTGGAATTGAAATATGTAGATACCGGAATCAGATTTCTTTATTTTCATTCCATGTTTGGGACTCCATCTTGCTAACAAGAAGGATTGTAAACCATTAAAATTTACATACCTTTCTATGAGGATTCTCCCGGGGAGACATAACCCCCATTTGATGTGTTGAAGATCTCTATTTTCCTCATCAACATTGACCCAGTCATCTTCAGCCCAAAGGTTACACATTTAATCTATTAAGGCTTCATCTTCCTCTGATAGATTTTCATTGTTTCCTTTTATTGCAGGTGTGGATTCGTTTGATAGGCTCATTCCTAGTTCTTGGATGTTGTTCTCTTCTTTGCTTCCAGTAAAATCTCCTTCTTTTCTTGTGGACTCATGTGATAAGAAGGATTTTTTTTCTTTTTCTGATCGTGTGGAATTCTAGAGAATCTTTTGGATTTAGATGATTTTCTTTCCAAAGTGATGAAGACTTGTGCATATTGAGATCTTCTATGATCTCCTACAAATAGATATCCCACCAAGAGGATTTTCAAAATCGCCTCACAGATGAAGGCTCCAACAAAGTGGAAAACCTACTCTCAAGTTTAATATTGATTAATTGTCATCGAATCAAAAGAAAACCCGAAGAACATGGTTAGATAAAAGCTCTCAGGATGTGTTTGAGCAAAGACTCATTACTTATAGTTAAAACTCTCTAATAGCTAATAAAATATCTTTCCATTGTGAATGTCAATTATAACAAGACCACTTATAACATTTCTATTCACAAGGAAATGAGAAGTACGATGTGTAGAAAAAGAAAAAGCCGACTCTTGCATGCACATAGAGAATGGGGAGGAAAACCTTTAGTTTCTTATACGAAATAATTGCAGAAAGTGTTCTGTGATGAAAATTCCCTTGTAGTGTCTATGGTGAATTATAAATTGACATATGTTGTTTTTGGGAGTCTAAAGGTCAAAAAAAGTGTTCAGTTGAAAAAGTAGGTGACCAAAAAAAGACATTAAATTCAAAAATACATCATGTGTCGATCAATGGCATGCCTTAATCAAGATGAAAGATGTCAAGGCCTCCAAAAAATGTCTACATTGGACTAAAGATAAAAAACATCTTCAACACCGCCAACATGTTTATTCAAAACAGAGTTGGGTGCTCACCTTAATAGATGGCAATATCTTATTCATTTGGGCCTTTAAAATGGGTTTGGATGATCCTTTCTTGCTTTCCATTCCTTCATGTTGTTTTAAGAGGCAGAAGTATACCTCACCACTCATTCCTTCCACTCTCTTACACTATAGGATACTTAATGATCAAACCTGTGTTTGGAAAGTGGGTAAAATAACGAAGGATTTCTAAAGCATTCAAAACATGAAAAGACCTTTCTCTACACACCATATTTTGGGTATTTAAATCTTTAACCAAGGTAGATCCATCTTCAATTTGGAGCGCTCAATCCCCAATCAAGTGCCTCTAATTTTCTAAAGGTAAGGAGAAAAGGAAAAGGAAAAGAAAAAGAGAGTTAGACACTTAGAGGCAGGACTTTGCAAATCCTACGTGTACCCAAAATAGTGAAAATCACCTGCCCAAAATTGAATGTTTTTTGGTACATGTTGGATTATAGAGTTGGCAGGACTTGTAAGTGATTTTCACTATTTTTGATCATGTGTCACACCATTGAGTCTTGTAGGTGTCCGGCATGACTTCAACTGCAGTAAAGGATCTTGAGCGAGAGTTGGAATATAGATTCCAATTAGAATTATTCTTGGAAACCTTCCAAATAGGATTACCATTCTATAAACCCTTGTTGGATTCTATCATGAATCCTAGATGTCATATCACCTACAAGAACCACCGAGTTTATTAAACACATTCATAAAAAATAGGGTTTGATTTTAGGATCTTTAGGTTTGGATTGAGTCATCAGGCCTCACATCCTCAGATGTAGTTCTACCAAAATGATCTGAGGCATGGAGGTGTCGTTATTGTTTATCTTAAGGATAATTGAGGCCACCTACTTAATGTGCAAGGGACCTGGGTCAAGCTAACTCTAGGATACAACCAAGTTCGGACCAAGTCCTATCTCTCAACGAGGTACAGTCCATAAAAAGACCACAATACCTCTCACACAAACGTATTACCCTTTATAGTCAACTGCTAAAAAACATGTGAGAAAACTTGTCCAAATTTTATAAAAAATTCAGCAAAGTTTCCCCTTAGGAAGGTGAACATCATAAGTTAAAACCGATTCACAAAAACAAGGTTAACACCTTTAACTCAATGTCTATTCTCAAAATACAACTGATCCTATGGAGGATTTGAGCCTATGGAATCAAGCTATTCACTCCTATGAGAACAGTGATTCCAAGTGCTTAACGAGCCCTAGCTCCAAGGACATAAAGACAAAGAGAGAGAGATTTGGTTGTCTATCTAGCAGACCCCTACAACTCTATGGCCTTCTTCATTTTCTTCTCCTCTTCTTCCTACTCCTTTCTTCCTCTTAGATTACTCTTTGTTCCCCTTCTTTGCCTTCTCACCAATTGGTTCCAAATCCATCTCTTGGGGCCTTTTATAATGGTTTTCAACTACCCACACACATGTCCACATTCGGGTGGACATCAATCAAGCTTCACAACTATGACTAGTATGAAGGTGCTTGGTCCATAAGTTTTGGACCTATTGCAACTGAGCCCAGCCCATCCGCAACTAAGTTTAGTCGCGAACTTGCTTAATCACCGCTTGCTGGGAATAGTTGCCGATTCCCATCTCGGTTTAGTCACGCCCATTTAGTCATGAACCGGCCAACCCAACCCTATTCAGTCACAAACCTAAGTCAATTGCTACTAACCGGGTCCAATTGCAAAGCATTTGTTCCTAGTTCAATCACCAACCCTATCTCAATATGGACTATCAAGCTACGACTAATTTGAAATCCACGACAGCCCATTTTGAATGTTGAAAAGAAATCTTGTGATTCTAATGCAATGATGCACATGTGGGAAGTGTAAAGTGCACCTCAAACACCCTTGTACCTAAGCCCAAACCCAAACCTAAGCCCTTTCCCTTTCCCATACTTGTGCTCATACTCATGCGCATGTGGGCGTACTATGCCACCACTCAGTAAGAGAGAGTTCTCTTAAAATACAAAGTAAGGGAGAGGGCATTTAACTAATATAGTGCATTCAGTAAACACTGCCAACTGATGTAGGACTGAATGTTAAGGGAGAAATCCAAAAATTTTGAAAACACAAAACGAAAACGGTAAAATAGAGGTTTATTGAACCTATAAGAATACCTCAGTTTTTAACAAACCCTAGGGTCATTGCTTTGGTGCAATGATTACGGTTGGAGCTGCGAGCATGAAAATGTTGGTTTGAGTCTGGTGAGTAGTCATTTTCTGCAAAAAAGCCAAAGGTTAGGTTTGTATACCATCCACCACTCCTAGCACCCCATAATGATGGGATTGGCATTGGGTAGTGACCTTTAGCTCTATAAAGCCTAAAATGGAGGTAAAAAACTCTCATCATTAGCTTTTACTAAATAATTTACAAAAAGCATACACTTGTTTTTTTCTAATGAATAGAGAGCATACATTTTTCATTTTTATACCAGGCACCCACATCCGATCCATCCACCACACATTGTACCCTACCACAATAATAAGTCAACCTAAATCAAAAAGAAAAATTATGATGGTATAGAGTTCTTAAAACCACATAGGATCCCCTCTACTAACTCTGTCTTTGCAATAGAATGTCGGGCTGCTTGTTTGGCCCTTTTCACTACCCATGATTTGGGCATTAGATGTTTGGTCCTGGAGAGTGACTCCCTTGAAGTCATTACCCTCCTTTCATTTATAGATGGTGAAACTCCTTGGCATGTCAGTAGTCTCATCCATCACTGTTTTTATTTCATTCACACATTTTCTTCCCTTTATGTTTCTCATGTAAAGCATTGTGCTAATTCAGTGGTTGATCATTTAGAAAGGTATGGTGTGTCCTCCATGTCTTTGGAGTCTTGGACTACCTCCCCTCCTCCTTGGCTGGGGAATGACTTGTATTTTGATGCTACTATTACTGAGCAGCTTCCCTCTTTTTAGTATATAATATGCAGTTTTTATCAAAAAAAAAAAAAAAAGTGTTCTCAATAACCTTAAACTAATGGTTGTGGTCTGAAGATTTTTCATTTGGGGGTCTATTAGAAGGTTTAATCTTGAAGTAAAATTGAATGGTTAGCATTTTGGCTGCTTCAGGAATTGAGCAAACCATCAAAGTGTGAATTTAGCATGTATAGTTCAAACATGGGGATCGGATTCCATGGTCTGCAAGGTCATGAACTAAGTGGACATGCATGAAACTCAATAGACCATCAAGATATATTTTCCTATGTATCAGGAAAATAACTTGGAAGTATCCTTCACTTTGATGGAAACAGTTTTGAAAAATGCTTAGATTTTTCTATGCAAAATTTGATCATTTGGCCATGCTTAAGCCAAAATAAAAGTGGGACCCACATATCGTTTCAGGTGGGTCCATATGGGTTTGTGTTCACCTCAATGAGGAGAAAAAATCCGCATGGTTGAATGCTCAAAACCATTAATGGATGAATGAGAAATTGTCTCTAAAAGTGCCTAGTTGATCACTGGTAAAACTGGTTAAAATGTGAAATTTGAATAGTCCCACATGGACTAGCCCATAAAATTTTGTGTGTTCATATACACTAATGTTGACCATAAGTTTGGGCCCCAAGGGGCATTGCTATTTTGTGGATGAGGGACGTCCTAGCCAACATGGGTCAGGCCTATATTTAAACACGCACACACGTGTGCCGAACCGAATTGGGCCGGGTTGGGTCAATAAATATAATAATAAGAATAATAATTTTTTTCTTTTTGCTTTCTCCCAAAATCGGTTACACCTGTGGGGGACATGTCTCTATGAATAGGTTTTATAGTTTTTCCCTTGTGGGGGTGTGTCTATTCGTACAGTTTTACAGTTATGTTATGCCTTTCGTGACTTTGGACCAATGAAACACACATGTGGTTATTAAATCACACTTATTGACATCTGTCTATTCCATACGGACATGTAGGTGTCTTTTAAATCATCCCCTTTCACACATGTCTGTTTTGTATGGATGTGTAGGTGGCTACTGAATTGCAACTCTTATGTATTTGTGTCTATTCGAACATCAAAGGTTGTGTCCCTATACTTGTTCCGAACAAACACGAACAATCAAAAAATACATGGTCCCTCCATTATTTCATTCATTTGAGTTTCGATCAACGCATTAGTATCATAGTGCATCCGTGTCAATGTCAGTATAATAGAGAGGTACAAGCATAAGTTGGTTGGCCAAACACATAGATTATAGTGCTTCATCTGTGTGTTGAAGATCATTGTATCCTGGGAGGTAGACGTCTAAATTAATCGTAAGCACTAGTGCGTGGGACGAATCTGTCTTAAGAACAAAGTGTTAAACACTAGCCTTGATCAAGTCAAGTGAAGTTTTCAATCATCCAAGTCAAGTAAGTAGTTTCATTTATTTTGTTTCAAGTATTTTCATATTATATAGTATCGTGCACATATATAGAATACAAAAACAACAATATTAAGATAACACACTTTGCCTTTTACCTATCAAAAAAAAAAACTCGGACATATAATGCCAATTGTAACACTAACAAGTTAGGTGTATAGTTGTAGTAATCTCTAGGGTTGTCAATGAGCCGGGCTAGCTTAGCTCGACTTGTTATGATCTAAACCGAGCTTCACTAAACTCAGCTTGCTAAAAGCTCAGCTCATTAAAAGATTGATTTGGTTATATATATATATATATACATATATATATATATATATATATATATTGGGTTAATAGGTCAATATTAACCCAAGACAAATTGGGTTAATAGGCTATATTGGGCCTTTTTTATTCCTAGTAAGTCGAGCCCAAGCCTAGACAAATTGTTTGTTAAAATGTTATAATGAGAAAGGTAGGTTGTGTAAAAGATGAAATGGACATCTTGCTACCATGCTCCTACTACTTTTCATGTTAGCGTTTCCATATATATATTTCACAACGATGGGGGCTCGTGATCATAGAGCCTAGTGCACCTAACCATATGACGAAGGGTTCTACACAATCCAACAGTTTTCACTAATATTGCCAAGCTATTTCTCTATGACACAACATCAAAGAGACCTGTCTTACTCTCACATTGAATTTTGTTTGGAATCAATGGACGATGCTGTAGACACTTGAAATTTTTCCAAATTGCAAATAAGGGCTTACACCCTTACAAATGTACACCAAGGACTCAAAAGCCATATATATAAACCTTAAACTTTGAATTAGGCCCAACTACATGGACAAGTCCATTGGGCCTGGTCTGGGTTTTTAAGTAATAGCCCATAAGACCACTATGCCCACACATGTCTTAGCCCATTAGCAAGCCCAGAAAGCTTGCATGGACCCATATGAGGGAGATTTGAATAAAATCAAATCTAGATTCTCTTGGGTAAAGAATGAAGGTTATGCCACTCATGGAATACAAATAATTCCACAAATTTCCCTTCTCTCCAAACAAGGAAGGTGTAATCACTCTTTTAGATTAAAAGGGATAAGAACAACTAATCAATACCCAGTCAAGGGTTTAACAAGATTCTAACTCTAAATTTATAAATACACCCCTTTCACATAAAGAGGGGACCTTTGGCAAAAGACTTGAATCAAGAAGCTCTATAGAAAAGAAAACTCCCAAAGCATCTCTAGAGCTCTCCAAAGGCTTGAAGACTTAAGACATACTTTCTAGTTTCTTCATCAACAATAGTTCATTGCTAGAGAGAAGAAAACTTCTTGCATCTCAAAAACACAACACAAATCCGACCCTGAGAGTGAGATTCACGGTGTTTCTCTCCTTTTTAGATAAAGCACGAAGCCCCAAAGGGAAGTGATTCCCCTATAGTTAAGCATTATCAACCCCTGAATCCAAGAAACATGTAGTCAGGCCCTTGGATTTCGTCGATAAAGAATAAGAGGTTATTGTTCTTTTGTAAAAGAGTTTAAAAATCAAAGAGATTGTTCCATTCATTTTATTACAAATATTCATTTATTGAATTTGTTACATATTTTTCATGTTACGGATTTACGCATAAAATTTGTGTCCACAAATTTATGGCATGCCCAGTGGGACACTCTTTCCTCTCATCTTTCCAATTGACTTCCAACCTCTATACACAAGACTTGATGGTGTCAAAGAAGTTCTCCGTTGTTATAGCTAATGTTGCTACCATTGGAGGTAAGAAGAAAGCCTTTAGTAGCTCTAACTCATCCACCGCCGTCCCTAAAGCTAATCGCGAGCTCCCTATGACCCGTAATAAGACAAAGAGCGGGACCTCTTACTTGGTTGAGCCTCTCAACCATCATGGGAAGAAGCGCTCTACCAAGAAGGACCCATCTCGTAAGACATCTACTTAAGAGAAGACTTTGTCAATTAATGTGGTATCGCCTTCACCTGAAGTAAGTGAAGATGTTAGCTACTCGTTGTTAGACGCTTATTCCAATACTAGATCTAGGTCTAGATCTCGTTCTGGATCCCCATCCTGGAAAACTGTCTATATAAGTTCCCAATCATACTTTGTTTCCATGCCTACAATGATTATAGGAGTCACAATAGTTGAGGAGCAATTTGATCAGATGACTACAACTATTACCAAATTGACAAAGATAGTGTAAGAGAAAGATCTTCAAATTGCTAACTTGATGAACAAGTTGGAACAATAAAATCCAACTAGATCAAGTCATGGTCCTTCTCATCCACCAGGTTTCACTCCATAAAGAAACTTGGAAAATCAAGAGTAGGAAAACATAACCTCAGACCAAAATACTCAAGATTTAATGCAACAAACTTTTGTTGGATCCCTATCTATACAACAGCTACAAAATATGATTGCGGATAAGATCTATGCTCAATATGGAAGCCTAACCTAGTCGTCCATGGTGTATGCCAAACCCTACACCTAGGGCATTGAGGTTATGCACATGCCAGTAAGGTATCAACCTCCTAAGTTCCAATAGTTCAATGAAAATGGTAGCCCCAAACAACAAATGGCCCATTTCGTCAAAACATGCAACAATGTCGGGACTTTTGGAGATCAAATGGTGAAGCAGTTTGTCCGTTTCCTTCATGGCAATGCTTTTGGTTGATACATTAACCTTGAAGCTGGTTTCATTGATAGGTAGGATCAATTGCAACGAGAGTTTTTCAATTACTTCTACAGCACTTGTCAAACAATGAGAATGGCAAAAATCGTTGGTGCACGATAGAGGAAATATGAACTAGTCACGGACTACATCGATTGCTAGAGAAACCTTGCTCTTAATTATAAGGGCAGGTTGTCTGAAGCTTCTGTAATCGACATGTGCATCCAAGGAATGCATTGGGGTTTACACTATATCCTCAAAGGGATATACATTCGAGGAGTTGGCTACCAAAGCCCATGATATGGAACTTAGCATTGTTGTGCATGGAGATCCAAGGCCAAGAGATACTCGAAAAGAAAAAGAAAAGAAGGAATTCAAGGAGATAAAATCCTCCAAAGGCAAGGTGGTTATGACAATCACAACCAAACCCATCAAAATCTTTGGAAAGAAGGTAGACAGTAAGGCTAATACATCCCAAGATTAAGGGAAAGCCAAAATGTCTCTGAAGGAGCTCGAAGCAAAAGTATATTCTTTTCCAGACTCTGATGTCTCAAGGATGCTTGATGAGTTGCTACAGTTAAAGCTGATTGAGCTCCCACCTTCAAAGTTGCCTGAAGAGATGGGTCATGAGAATGATCCAAAATATTGTCACTACCATCAGGTAATCAGTCACCCAATCGAGAAGTGCTTCATCCTGGAAAAAAATCATGGATTTGTTATGACAAAGAAAAATTAAAATTGATTCCACAGAGGATGTAGTAGCTACCAACATGATGACAGTCACATTCAACTCATTCAATCCTACTACTATATCAAGCTTATATTTGATGCCGGTATCGCCTTCTCAAGATATAAAGGCATTCTCACTGCCACGTCAACTTACATTCGGGTCTTTGGACTCCATCACTATTAGCCATATTACAGAGACTTCATATAGCCGAGGACAATCTTGAAATTATATCCTAGAGGGGGTGAATAGGATTAGTCGTAGCATTTTTTATTAACTTGTTTTGCTTTGCCTATGTTATTAACCGTATTGTTTAATTTTCCAATTAGAGTGATTCAATTGTCCTTAATGATTTAATTGATTAACGCTCAATTAGATAATGCAAAAGGATAACTATAGTTACATCAATCACAATGTATACAAAGCAAAGATAAATCACACAACCATAAGACAAGTGTTTATAGTGGTTCGACACTAGGCTTACGTCCACTCCTAAAG
>JAOXJP010114781.1:0-14013 GCA_025762735.1 Platanus orientalis
CACCAACTTCATCTTTGACTTAAACCATCATGCAGCAAATATATTGTTCCAAATTTGTCCTCCAAAACACTGAAAGTCCTCCAAAATTATAACCCAATGAACTAGTAATTTTAGATGTTACTCAGTACCATTGTTAGTGACCTAATCTTACCTTTGACATGTCCATGACAAAGAAATTATTCCCAAAGAGTTGCACCCCTCACCAAAATGGATTGAACTTCCACTCCTCAAAAAAGATCTCATCTTACTAGGGAGAGGCCAAAAATATTGAGTGAGGATAGAATCGATAGATAGCCAGGTGGTCAGAAGAAATCAAGAGTATTAAATAAGATAGATCTTCTTGTTATCTAATGTGAAGCCAGGTGGTTGATCATTAGGATTTTGTCAAAAAATGCTCACCAATATGAAAAGCTTCTACTCTAGGAGACCCATCACCCTAGTGCCCAATATTCTATAATCAGGCAGTACATTCCATCCACCAGGTAAACAGAACATGAAGTGACCAAAAACTTATCCAAGCAGAGAACTTCAATATTTCTGATTTCTGGGTCACACAATCCTGAGAATTATGTACTTGTTGAGCCTAGGAAGGCCGACCAATAAAACCTTTAATCTCTTAATCTTTAAGATCTCTTCCAATATGAAGCCCAACATTATCAAAGAACGACTTAACATAAGCCATAACAAGAGCTCCATAACTTGAAATGAGTCCCCACAATGCAACAAGAATAGAGCAACAAATAATTGTCCTCCAACCATACTCCAAAATCTACCTGTAGTCATCAAAAAATGCGACAACTACATTCTCCCTAAAGACTTCAGAATGTCAATGGAGAAGTCTTCGTCCGAGGTGTGTTCCCCATTCCACAAAATACAAACCAGACCATCCCAAAAATTAATCTTCCATTATAAAAAGGAACTCAATGCTTGTTTCATTTCTAGAAATCATATAGAACCATCCACTATCCTATATGAATTTTTCAAGAGCCTACAACTTGTACCCCCTAATGAAATTTACATTTACCTTGTCAGACATGTACTTATATGGTTAAACCCATACTTATATGGTGACAGATTCCATTCACCAATTAGTCTTCCACTGTAAGCAGGAAAACCAAATCAAGATATACAACTCCATATTTCAGAAAGCTTATGGATCTCCCACTATCTATGAATATTTCAATAACCTAAATACTTATACCCCCTGTTCTGACTCACAGTTCTACTTCTACCATAACTTATCAGCAATATCAACATTGTGCCATGTACCTAAACCATACTCTATGGTGCCAGATTCCATCCCACAAAGTAATTTTCCATTCTAAGCAGAAAAATACAATCAAAAGATAAAGTTTCATATTTCAAAACCCTTATAGGAACCCTCACCATCCCATATGAATATTAAGAACCTACAAACTTTTACTCTCTGTTCTGAGTTACAGCTCTACTATACCTTATCAGCAATACTGATAACAGGTAAATATACCCATACTCTTAAGTTCTAAGTGGATAAGAGACACCCTAACTTTCAACTCAACAATCCACTAGATTGCATTTCTTCGAGAATGTGCCCAACACAGGATAAGTCATGACCTGCTTTAGATGCATAAAAAAAAACCCCGATCACTACCTGGAGAATAAATTGAGAATTTATTCCTTACATGTTTCTCGGTCTAAGTGCTACAGGGCATATACGCATCTACAGTTTCAGGGGCATCTGTCAGCTTCAGAACACATTTATTTTAAAATGATTCACCTTATTTATACATATTCAGGGTGCCCTGATTCAATATCCTGTTTTCTGTCAAATGGTCTTAGAATAATCTGAACTCAATAGAACAACAGGCTTCATCCTTGTAGACAAGGTAGACGGATATAAAAGGATATAGTACATATAAGATACTTAAAGTTTTGAATATACAGACAGAAAGTAAGAGAAAGGACAGCCTGAAATATTAACAAACTGAGAACCTTCCAAAAACCAGTACATGAATAAGAATGCTAGAATGTTCTGCAGGTTAGTCTCAATCAAAAAAAAAACATAGAATTTGGGGGTGTCAGACAGTGGGACTAAAAAGTGATATATATGAATAGATCATATTCTAGATTCCTGTGCCTGCCATTGACAAAAGTTGTTTTCTTAACATCACACATATGCAATCGGTCTACTAGGAATCTATAAATAGTCCAATAAGTGAGAATTCTTGGGCTATCAGTCCTGTCACATCAACTAACCAAATACAGCCAACTCATAGGTGGGAAATGTGTATGGTATAGTTCACTAGACACAAACTTCTGAAAACAATTTTTCCATAGATTAAGAGTAAAATGCAAACATTACAATGCATACAACATCATATTTTATGCCCCAAACTGGCAATTTCCAGAAATGTATTGATTCTAGTTCTAGCCTTCAAAACATGTGATATATAACAAAAATCACTTACTTTTAGTGATGGATATCTGTAAAGTATTTGTGACTTTCTTCTGAGAGAAGCACTACCAACAGTGCTTCCAGCAGGAAGATCCGCTAGAGAAGCTGCACTCGGTGAAATAAATACATCTCGAACATCCTCTCGAGGAAGGTTGCATGGTAAAATTGTCCCATCAGGTAAATAAGTAGGAACATCTTTCATTGAGTGGACAGCAATATCAATTTCACCATTCAAGAGTGCCTCATCAATTTCTTTTGTGAACAAGCCCTTGCCACCTATATCAGAAAGGGGTTGACTTTGAATCTTATCACCTGTTGTCTTGATAACTACAATTTCAACAGCCCCTTCTTCCGCCAACTCTGAATGGGTTGCCATGAGTTTGTCCCGTGTTTCATAAGCTTGAGCAAGTGCTAGTGGGCTGTCTTACATAAAGAATGTAAAGTATCAGCTAACAGAACAAATTAAATCCAAAACATTTGCCATAAAACATAAAAACAATTAAATGTTAGATGCCATTCACTTGAATGAGTGAATTAAGCTTCTAAAGGATTCGCTTCATCTAAAGCAATGTCTAACTAGACTACCCACATCTGTGAAAAGATACACAACACCAATAACCTCATAAAAGCTGAATGACATAAAATCTAATTTAAAAGACCAGAACCATGAGATAATTGAAATACAGGAAACACCAAAATAACCCAATTGAGCCAAACACCCGAACAATTGAAGGAAAAAAAAAGTTCAAATACTAATAACCTCAAAGAGAAAAGAGAAAATTAAAAATAAATAAATAAAGCAGAATTCACATCTACTTGCTCAATACAAGAGAAATAAGGAATGCCCAAATCATCAATAAACAAAAATGGGAAAGAAAGGTAAGATTCTAACCAATAAGAACATAAACAGAAATACGATCAAAAACTATCTAAATTGGCATCAAATGCTACATTTCAAACAACAAAGGAAACCCAGAAAAATTGAAACCAGTGAGAACATAATACCTCCCTCTTGTGCCTATTCTCACAAGGGAGACCTTCGTCTGGGTCTGCTGCTCAACAGCAACAGCCGCCTTTGTCACCATAAGCCTTCTGCCAAGACTGGGGAGCGCGGTTTTCCGGCATGGTGGAGGAAAAGCAACGGCTGATAAAGAGCCGGAGCGCATATTAGCGGGGATGAACGGCTGCTTCAGGATAATCTTCTCCATTGCAGATAAATGTGAAGGGAGAAAAGAAGAAGAAATCTGTTTTCTTTTTTTTTGGTTAACTTAGAAAGAGCCCCTTTTTTATTTTTAGGCCAACCGGTCTCTTTTGCATATCCTTGGAGTTGCGCTTTGAAATGAAGAACTTTAGTGATTATTGAAATAGATAATGTCAGTGAATCCACCAATCACACCACCGCTTTAGTCTTTCTTGTGTTTTTATCCTTGAAAGCTACCGCACACTAGCACCTCTTGTGAAGATTGAACACAGGTTGGACCGTTGGGGTCGACCTGGATGAACTTAATTCATTGACCCGGCATTCCAACGCACCTTTTCTGGGTTCTGGTTCACATACAAACCTGTTAGGATCCTTATCTATGCACAAGATTTCTTGCGATCAGGGGAGTCGTACATGTACCCAATAATCATAAATCATTTTTTTGTGGGTAAGCCTCTCTGGTCGCAAGAAATATTGTGGGCAGCAGAGGATCCTGGCTTCATACAAACCCAATATCTAATCATGTCATGTTCGAGTCCTTAGCGCTGTTCCTTTGCTTGAGAACCCTGGTTCATTCGATCATTGCCCGAGGTTGGGTTGGTATACCACAACTTGATAGATAATCGGGTCGGGTTTGGGATTGTGTGTTTTCTGACCACCCCTTCCCGATCCAAGCAACGAACCAATTGTTATTGGTTTATGTCTGAATTCTACTGGTTTGACCCAATAAATCCCAGTCAATCTCGATCAGTCTCATTCAGCTTTTAATCACACTTGATCAAGTTTCATTTAAGACCTTAATATCATTACTTTTCCCTATAAGCTAGCCATGGGTAGGGTCAATATGTAATCTGACCCTATCAAAGCAATTTTCACTTGTTTCAAGAGTACTGGTTTTACTAGTTTTTTTAGGTCACAATCTGGTTGACCCATTAAACTCAGGGTCACTTGGCCTAAACCCAACTCTAGCCGGATTGCAAGTTTCTGATCTACATTGCTCTGCTAGGGGAGATGCTAAAATGCGTTTTAAGGTTGAAGGGAGAAGGATTTGGCGGACAAACTACATGTCTATATGGCTTTACAGCATGGGGCCTACTAACTAAGTTGAGATTATTCTCATCATTTACGCGGTACCCAACTCCCACTGCCATCATAGCAAACTTCAATCCGGCAAAAGGTTCCACCGTTTTGTTGTTTGAGTGTGTGTGACTTCTAAGTTTCGAATTGTTAATGCATTTGCCAAATTATAAATCAAAAACAAAGGTTTGGACATGTCAGGATGATTGCTGTGTCTGGTCCAGGTTAGAAGCTCATCCAGTGGTTTACCTTGCAGGGCAAGAAGGGCTGATGAGTATTTTGTCCTCAAAACTGCGTGTTCTCTGCACTATGTTTTTAATTTGATATGTAAATTAGGGGGTCATTTGCCCACACCAATTGGATTGATTCAAGCTCAATTAAGAAAAGGAAAAGAAGGCCTTGTCAAGAGAGAGAGGTAAATCAGGTCCATAATTAAGTCAGTTTAACCTTCTAACCCATCGGATTGGACCAAACCAGATCAGTTATGAGTATGCATTTTAGAACTGTTAGCTCGGGAGGCCCAGAAGATTAGGTACGAATGAAGTTCATACTAATGGCTGCGAATGGCATAAGGGGGCATACACAGCAACGATGAGACATAATAAGTCACTTTTCAGAACTGATGTGTTAGCTCCTCGGTGCTGTTTGCACCCACTAGTACGAATTTCATTCATAACTAATCCCAGGCTCTTAGCTACTCGGGGGCAAAAATAACAGTCCAGCTTTACACCCAATATGCGTAAACATTTTGGATTCGGCGGGTCAGGTCTGAATCCAGTCTTGAAGATCCAATGTTTACTGGATCAAACGAGTCAAAATAACTTACAACGTGACACAAACACACATATCATAATAACTCAACAAAACAATCAAGTTGACTCACCAGAATTGATATTCCATTGATTAATAAGCTGCTCCAATATATCAGTAACATGAAAACATGGCATATCAGGTACTTAGCCACCTTTTTATTTGTCATGACAATTGATTAGTGTAGAAACATATGTCTGCAATGGTCATTATTGACCACACTCAATCCAGATGTTATATATGTATACATATCACTAATAGGTTGTGATGGTTGGAAAACATCATAACTCCTTATGAAATAATCCCCTTAAAACAGGTTTCTCCATGTTTCAACCCTATATATATATTGTACTAGGTTTCAACCCTATATTTAAGGATGTCAACTGTAGACAATGACATCTAGATAAGAGTGTGTCTTTTCCCTTACACCCGTTAAGTAAGTATAAGTAGGGGATGGGACTGTACCTAATAAATCTTGTCTTATTTCTCGGTCTTCTAATCCTTGTTTTGACTCTTTCATACTTGTCTAATGGTGTGTGAGTGATATCCAATCTAATGACACTTCATCAAAAACCTTATCTCAAATTAGTTTACTTGAACCAAACCTAACCCAACACAGTTAACCAGTTGTTCACAATATAAAGGGAATATGTTGTTGTTCTTATCGTATTGGTTGATGATCTAGGAAAGTACGTGGGGTTTTCACTCACCCACATTTGCTAAAGCAAGAATTATATAACTTTATAGTTGAGTATCAAGGAGCAATGGTATGAACCATAGATGATCTTGTCGCATATGATAATGTGTTCATCAATTCCTTTCCACCTTTGCAATTTTAACAAACCACTCATCCTCAAGGAACACACTACCATGAAAACAGCTCTAATAAGTATGGGTGTGAGATAATGAAAATGCATAAATACATATCTTAAAGGGTCTAAATTTCTCCTAGAAGGATTCTTGCTTGCGAGAGTAATTATGGCTGATGCAAGCAGCTCACACAAAAACCAATTTCAATGATAAAGTGCATCAAGAATTAATTGATTGGCAAAATTGTTTTAAAGATAGAAGTTGAGGAAGTAAAAGTAGCACAACACTATGGTGATAAGTAGAATCTGTAAACATCACATAACAAACAAAATTCCTAATGGAATCTATTTTGAAAGTCTTAGAACTAGAGGCAAATCACAAAAAAAATAAATGTTAACTTCAAATAATTGTAAAAGAATGTACTAAATACTTATTAAATAAGCATCTAGTTATGCAATATGATTTGAGAGGGCTTTTCTACAGCTTAGCAAAATAAGCCTTGAATTATGTTGTACATTCAAGTCACCCACCTGTGTAGCTTTGTGTAAATTCACCCATGTTCTCTCTATAGGGACCTGCATTTCACTTAAAAGGTAAAAATGTAATTTTACTTTTACAAAGGTAAAATTATCTTTCACATATTTAAAGAGACCATAGAATGGTTTAAGAACTCATTGGAACAAGTTAAAAGTATAAGACCCAAGTTAGGCATCAAACCTGTCGAGTTCGAAAGTTATCCTAATTTCGCATTTGAGGTACCTTCATAGGCCCATTAACACAAATACCGAGAAAATAGAAGATCATGTCATATCTTGATGGAAGTATCTAGGAGTTTACTTTTCATCAAAACAAACGGTGTGTAATTACGAGTTTTTTAGAAAAAAGTTATGCTCATTTACCCACAAGGTGTCTACATTGACAGGCCCACAAATTTAAGGTGACTTCCCAGGCCCATTGACATAAATCCTGAGGTAGCTAGCAAGTGGTCCATAGCTTGTGGAAAGGTCTTGAAGTCTAGTTTCCAACCCAATAAATGGCGATCGATTTCAAGTTGTCTAGAGAAAGTTATGAGCATAATGTGATGGGGTAAAAGTTGAAAAAACTTGTTTTGATCAATCCAAACTTCTCAGTTCAATCCAAATTATTTGGATTGATCCAAGACCTCTCGAGTCTTAGAAAATTACTCAAATAATGTTAGATTGATCCAGGATCGATCCAAATGACCCATATTACAATTTTTTGAAATAAAAATCAAATTTTCTTCATTTTGGGGTGTAGTGACCTTCCCAAACTACTATAAATAAGATAAAGAAACCCTAATAACCTCATTTTGTACAAACAAAAAAAAAGAGAAAAAGAGATAAGAAAACTTTGGGAAGAAGAGGAAGAGAAAGCCCAAATTGGGTAAGAGAAATGAGGGAAGGCTACAAAGGAAATGAGGGTCTTCTTCAAGACTTTCTTGGGAAGTAAAAGAATGAGCTTAAGTAGTTATACAAGAATTACTCCATTTTTGCTTCTTTTAGGTTTTTAGAAGTTTTGTAATAGTGAAATCTTGATTCTATGAATGTCTTCTCATGTGCTTGTGAAGCCCTTTGTATGAACCATAGGAACCCTAATTCTCGTGGTGAATTGTGATGAGATCTTGTCATATTATGTTAGGATTTTAGAAATCCCCAATTTAATTTGTAAGAAAAAGTGATTTTACATCATATGTATATGTATTTTCTTGAGAAGTTAGATTTTTTGAGTTTTGAAAGCATGTAAGTTGAGAATTTATGAATCTATAACCTCCATGATAGTAATTAATATATGAAAAACTTGATTTGTCATGAAATGCATGAATATTTGAATTAGCATTGAGCGTCACTTAACATATTAGTATAAGAATGAAGAAATTAATTTGATTATTTATATAAGAATTGATTATGATACATGTTAATCTCCATGTAATGATACTAGCATGTTGTGTACAAATTGTTTAGGAAATTATATAAATGATTCAAGTAAGTTGTGCTTAAAAATGGTAAAGATTGGATTTTTCTCTTTGACTCTTTTTAAATTCTTTTGATTATTGCATTCTACATATTTGATAAAATGTATCTTACGGATTTTTCATATTACCTTCATGTTCCTTGGATGTCTTTGGATTTCTTGCATGAGCCTAATGTCTTTCATGATAAATTCCTTCAAATATAAGTTGGTTTATGGTAATTTGTGATGCTTTATCAATTTTCAATGTTAGTTCATTTATTTTTGCACTCTACATGTTTGATATAATGCATCTTAATGTTTTTCATACTATTTACATGTTTCTTGGATTTTTTTATGATACTAATGAATGTCTATAATGATAGATTTTTTTTTATTACTAGCTTAATGAATATAACATGTGAATAGTATATGTTCTTGTGTTATGATCAAAGAATGCTCATATAATGATATAAAGTAAGTTGATCATGAAACAATGAGAAGTTAATTGGATAAAGAATCAAGAAAACATAAAAAGAGATAAGTAAGAATGTTGAAATGTAAAGATCTCATTATTGAGAATAAGTAAAAAATGAAATAAGATAAGTAAGAGAATAAAGATAAGTGTCAAGATGATGTAAGTTTCCTCTATTGGGAATTAAACGATGATCAGTGATAAGTAATAAATAAAAAGTTGTTAAGACATGAAGAATAAATGTATATTGATGTCCATTGTTATTATGGTTATAATTCAATATGCCAATGACCTTTATTATTAGGGTTAGAATTTCAATATGCCGATGTCCCTTGCTATTGAGGTTATGATTCAATATGCCGATGGTCTTTGCTATTGAGGTTAGAATTTCAATATGCTGATGTCCCTTGCTATTGAGGTTATAATTCAATATGTCGATGGCCTTGCTATGAGGGTTAGAATTTCAATATACTGATGTCCCTTGTTATTGGGGTTATAATTCAATATAACGATGGTCATTGCTATTGGGATTAGAATGCAATGTACCAAAGTGTAAATAAATGAAGCTAAGTATAAGTAAGTATAAGAAAATGTAAGCAAGTGAGGTAAAAATGTAAGTGTAAAATAATGACAAGTGTAAGAAAGTGAATAAGTGTAAAGTAAATGAAAAAAAATGTAAAGTAAGTGAAGGAAAAATGTAAGCAATTGTAAGATAGTGAAGAACAAGTGTTAGAAAGTGACACCTAGTATTTTAAGCATGAATAAGTGTAAGTGACCTCAAAGGCCCCATTATTAAGAATGAAACTACATTAAGGAAGAAAGAAAAGTTCATAAAACACATAAAATGATGTTAAGAGTGGAAGAAAAACATATAAGTTTTAAAATAAAAGTAAAGTTATAAGTCATGTAAAAAAATAAATGTACCAAACTAAGAAAATGAAAACATCTAAGTCTCGCAAGTAAGAAAAAATTCATAAGTTATGTAAGAAATAAAGTTTAATGAAAGGAAAAGAAATTGCATAAGTTATTAATAAAAATATAAATCTTTAATATGAGTAAGTAAAGAATATGTTAAGAAATAAGTAGAATTTTATAATCATTAAAAGAGTATAAGTTCCTAAACTATGTAAAAAAAAATAGAGATGAATGATGCTACTCTCATTAGAGTACAAATTAATGCTATGAATGACAATGACAAGTATTAAATGACCAATAACAAGTGATAAGTAAATACAAAGACAAGGTTAATGAAAATTAATGAGTATGATAGGTGAAGACATGATAAATAATAAGTAAGAATGTGAATAATTAAGTACTAAGATAATAATGGACTCGTTAAATATATAAGTAGAATTTCATATGCCTCATTATGCAAATATGTTATTATGATTGCTAATTGCTTAAGAATGATGCATGCCTAGTTTAAAGTGATTTATATATGCATGTTCATATTATGAAAGTATAATTTATGCGTAAGAAATTAATAGAAATGTTTATTAAGATGTACATTAGATATTTTAACTATAGATGGATTATAAAATATTTATCATGTGATTGTAAACATAGTACTATGTATATTATCAAATGTAGATATGAGAAGAATGTCATGTGTAGGTAAAATCATCCATATTGTCATATGTAAATGTTACAAGGATGTCATGTGTAAATAGAAGCATGTGAATTGCAATGCCTAGTTCCTGCACGAAGAATCATGATGATGAATGTTTCGATTTTGTGATGTCTAGTAAATAATGTGTGTACACTAACACATGACTACATGCTTGGAATTGGTATGTATTATATATAGAGATATATTTAGTATTTTGTATTGAAAGATTTGTGTTTTGTCCATCCATTTTTCATAATAAGTTTTGTGTACCTACTTACAAGCTGTATATCTCATCCAGCCATACCATTTTTCCAGGGGATGTTTAGTGCAGGTACATCATTTGGAGTACCTAAAGGTTAAAGGAAAGGTACGCGGTTGATGCTTTTCCTCTTTAGTAGTTTCAGTTTCATTTAGACTCTCTATATTATGTATTAAACCTTTTAGGATGTTCTAAGGTTAAAGTTCAAATTTTTTAGACTTGTAGCTTTATATTTGAGTTGTGGTGATGGGAGATTAGAGACTTGATAGTTAGTATGTTAATATGCCATGGTTTATTTTTGTTGTACCTTTAAGATTATGATGTTAGAGATAGATTACTCTTATTCCATTGCTTATGTTGTATTAAGATTTAAGATTAAAAGCTATATGACTTTATAGGTTAAGATAAAATGCAAAAGATAAAATTTTATATTAAATGTTTATGGACCCGGTTTAGTAGCAGGCCGGTTTCATGTCTAAATAAGGCTATAAAATTTGGGGTCATTATATTCTCTCTCCCTCTCTCTTGACACGTCAAATTTCATATTTTTTTGTTGCTTGAAAATATGAGCTTACAAATTACCCATCCAGCAAGTTGAATGGGGGGGAGGATCTACTTGTCTAAATTTGAATTGATTAAAGCTCTATAAACAAGCAATAAGACAATAGATTAACATGAAAGTATATGCATTTCATTGATATAATTTGTTTACATATACAATGAATGCAAAGAGTGAAAAGAGAGAGAGGAAGAGAGAGAGAGAGAGAGATTTTCATTATGATACTTGTATAGAGTAATCATGTATATAAAGATTTTTGTATCACCTTGTTGTGATCATATCCTTATTCTTCTTGTTATATTGTGAGAGAGACTTGATCATGCAAAACTTGGACCTTCATGAAACGAGTAGGGGTGAATTTTATATATCTTTTGGGATTGGATCCTTTACACGTATAGAATTGTGCTTTATTTAAGACAAGACTTTAGGGCGGCAGAATCCTTCTATGATTCTTCAAATGATCACCATATTTCCCTGGTCTTTAGGAATCTATCATTATCTGCAACTACCTGTGGTATGTTTATAGCCTTGATCTTGTTCTCACAAGTAGAACTAGGTTGCCACTAATAGTCTTCTTTGTATCTACCTCTTCATCCTGACTCCCACAAATAGAATTTGTAGAGTCCTATTGTTGTTGGAATGTGGTTTAGATAAGCTTCAAGTGATGGATTCTATCATGATTCCTTGATCCTTCTATGTATTAAACAAATTTCTATTATGGTGAACAACTATAGTGTTTGAATTAAACTCTACTTTTTTCTAGAATTCCCCTATGTGCCGAACACGTCATTGACTCGTGAGGATGTAAAATGACATGTGTCATCATTTCTATCATCATACACTTTTTACTCATGTGGATTGATATATACTCGCACAAATTGAATTGCATATGTTGTTGACATGTGAACATTGGACTTCATTTTGTTTTTCTATCACATACGTGTATGATGTTTTTGAGAATATTTTGAAGACTTGAAAAAATTTAATTCGGGTGAATAGTATGCACATGTCACCTTTTTGGGGATTCTACTTGCAAGAATTCATTGTATGCCCCATGAGATAATTTTTGTGTCACATGTAGCCTATTGATCATTTTACTTGTTGGGATGGTTTTCTACTCATAAAATTTGAATTCCACCATGTGTCACTATGTAACACCTCACACATGTTTCATGCACTTAGTAGGGTCATAGATGCATTTTTAACAAATAATTATTTTAATATAGTTAATTTTGGTATAAGTGATATTTTAGCACAAATAAGTGAGTGATAAAATTTTAATCAAACATACAAGGGAAAAGAAAGCAATAACAAATCAAGGACATGACAAGTTCTAAAGTTATTCTAGATATTTGGGATAACTTCGTAAATAAATTTGTATCAATCCTATAGGAATCATCCTACAAATCATATATCATTGGAAATATCTATGAGTTTACTTTTCAATGCCACAAACGGTGAGTGAATCAAAGTCCTAGAAGAAGTTATGACAATTTTCTCACCAAGTGACTATGTCATCTAGTATGGTCTAAGTCAATAGATTTTAAGGTGACTTTAAAAATACACCAATAAAAACGTAGGACGAATTAATGAGTAAACTTTATGTCATTAGAAAGGTCTTTAGGTCTAGCTTCTAACAAAACAAATGGTGATCAATTACGAGTTTCCAGAGAAAGTTATGGCTATTTTCCAACCGAATGTCTATGCTAAAAAAATTATGAGTAGGATGACATCACAAAGCGAAAATTTTTGTACAACCATGAAAATTATATTTTTTGCAAGAATTTAAGGATTCTTTCATTAAAGACCTACCTAAACACAAAATTAGGGATTAGGATTATAATTTAGGCCTATAAAAACCTAAAAACCCTAGAGAAAGGATTAAGAGCAAGAGACAGAGAAAGAAAGAGGAAAAAACTAGGTTTTGCAAAAAAATTGTGATTTTCTAAAGAATAAAGCTTACGAATGTTTTTGCACACCAAGAAGTAAGAGAACATGCAAACAATTATTTTATTTTCATTCTTTAGGTTCTTATAACTCAATTGATTCCGTTTTACAACAGATTTTGAAATATCACAAACGTAATCCTAGAGGGGGGTGAATAGGATTTTTCAATTTAATTAACCCCTTTTTAAATTGTCTTATGGATGTTATTAATTACTTTTACACTTAACCTAATTAAGTGAGTGTGTGGTTCAATGTAACTACTCAAAAACAATATCAAGCATATGCTAAGCAAGAGTAGTATAGAGTATAAAGATGGAGAGACAAGCAATCACACAATCACAAACCACAACACAAGATTTATAGTGGTTCGACACTCAGGCCTATATCCACTCTTCTAAAGCTCACTAGCGAGCTTAGATATATTTCATTTAGGTAACATTACAACCTAGGTCAATATACAAATTTAACTATTTTCTTAATGACAAGCTAAACAACAACACTTGGTGCCTCCAATGAGTGTGTACTACTTTCGGAGTCTCCAAATGAGGTAGTTAAGCTTCTGATGTCTCTGGCAGAAGTAAAGCAATAACAATAATGAATATGAATGCAAATAGATGCAAAAATAAGAAAATAATACCACAATATGGTTAATGTTGCTAGTTGCTCAAATGTGGGATGTTCCTTATTGAGCTAGTATGCCTTAGCTACCCACAAGCCCCTAGTACTTGGCTTTAGTGTTCCTTGAGCTCAGCCAAAGGTGAGTTTCTCTTTGGAAAGTGCTCACCATAACCTCTCCTCAATAGTAGAAGTGATGCTCAATAAGAGAGAAGAAATGAGAAAGAGAAGTGTAGAATGCTAGCTACT
>JAOXJP010114792.1:0-14013 GCA_025762735.1 Platanus orientalis
AGTCAAGAAGACCACGGTTGCACCATCAAACCTTGTGGAGGTTCACTAAAGTGAACACTTCAACACTTGGTTGAGGTTGTTTCCAAGCCTAAGTAGGCATTACAAAGCTCATACAAGGGAGATGTAGCTCCATGGGCTTAAAGGAACATGTGTTTTACAACAAATATCTAAGGGAGGAAGAGAGAAGGAAAGGTTTGAACCCTCATTCGCCACCTTCTTCTTCTTCTTCCTTTCCTTTCTTCTTGCTCTCGGTCCTTCTTTTTCTCAGATTTTTGTTATCTCTCTTATTCTTCACTTGAGAGCCCAATGATCCATTTTTATAGTAGAAGAGGCCTTCCACCCACTCCATAAACTCCCCATGAGGTGTCAACCTCTTATCAGTCCACATTCAACCTAGGAATGAGAGAATGGACCCTTACCAAGTTCGGCATAGGCTCTTTCTTGCATTAGTTGCAAGAATGAGACGCTTTTGGGTTGTGTTGGTTATAGGCTATCGCGAATGAGCTAAACTGGTGGCGAATGAACTTGATAATTCACATTTGCACACTTTATTCACTCATTCGTGGGTCTTGGCCCACTTTATATGCGGGCTTAAGTCCACTTAGTCTAACCCAACTCATGGCAAATGACACTTGATCCAGCACATTCGTGTACCACTTTGGTCCAACCCAACTCGTGGCGAATGACACTTGATCCGGTTCATTCGTCCACTAGTCCAAATTTGAACTTATCAATAGTAGATGACTCAGATGCCATGGGATCACATCTAAACTATTGAAAAAGAATTTTGCGACCCCTAATGCAACGATGTGTATGTGCAAAGTGCAAAGTGCACCTCAAATGCTCAAACCCGTGCCCATGCACATGCACGTGTGAGTCTCTCAAAATACAAGAGTGATGGAGAGTTATAACTTATATACTATACATTATTTTTATTCTAACCAATATGAAACTAAACAAATGAGAGATAATTTTGAAAACTTAATTTAAGGAGTTGTTAGTGGAATTCTTAAATGGAATTAATTGTCATGTTAATTGAACATTTTAAATGACATTAAATGCCTTAGTTTTCAACACAATCTACCTTCTACAAACTACCTTGACCAAAATTAGGTGGCTCCTCTATTAATAAACTATTTATAACTCCAAGGTTATTTTCATTTGCTCACTATTGGATGACTTTACATTGTTCTTCTACTTTTTAAAGAGACGAACTTTATACCCAACTCAAGTTTTTGACCCAACACATGGAAGTACTCATTCTTCAAGGAGTGATAGAATAGTGTACAAGTTGCATTAGTGCATGCAAAAGCATGACTAGGGAATGCTTCCAGCAGGGGCGGAGCCAGGATTTTCATGTAGGGGGGGCAAGCCAGAGGATTATGTACGTCCCCTTAACGGATGCCAATGGTGCACCTATAATCAGAGGGTGATACATCACATCAAAAAAGTGAAAAACACCCCCCAAAAGTGTAAATCACTTTTTCAATGTGACGTGTCACCTGTTGGTTGTGGGCACACTGTTAGCACTCATTAAGGGACGCACCTAAACCGATCCTAGGGCAAGGATTCTCTGAGATTTTAAATCATCTCCAGTATCAATGAACAGCTACCACTCCATTAGCAATCAAAGCATGACATGTGGCCTGACAAAGGGTGTTTAAGTCTATACACATGGGTTAAAGGAGGGTATTATAGTAAATATACTTGTGTATTTATTAATTGAAATAGATGTTCTATCCAAGATTTGGAGTCTAGTACATCAGTTGACTTTACATGGAATAAAATGGATAGTGGTTAGATGAAATTTTAAATTCCTGCCCATTTTATTCCAAATGAAGTCACTTGGCACCCTAGACATCATCTTAAGCTTAATGCACTCTTTGTCTGACATTGTGTTATAGTCTGAGCAGAGACTGGAGTGGTGCCAGTTCAGTTAGATGAGAGGTGACGTGAACATTTCCTGGTAAGAGGAGGGGGGGAACTTATTCCAAATGGGGTATTCACACATTGAAGGGGGCAACTAATTCTAATCATGGGGTACACACACATTCAAGTGGGGGCAACTGATTCCAATCAAACATAAAATTTTGTCAGGCCCATTATTATGACAAGGGTACTCACACATTGAGGGGAGGCAACTGGCCCCCCTTGCTTCTACGTGGCTCCACCCCTGGTTGGAGCTATGCTCATTTCTCCTACTGGTGCTCTCATTCCCATTATGGTAAGACTTTTCTTTGCATGTACTAACAACATAGATGAGTATGAAGCCTGCATCATTGGTTTAAAAATAGCCATTGACCTGGGCATTGATGAATTCAAAGTCTTTGATGATTTAACATTAGTCATATTCCAAGCCATAAGAGATTGGTTCATCAGAGAAGAAAAGTTTTTTGACTACCATGAACGCTTACAGATCCTCTCTAAAAGGTTCGAGTACTTGAATTTCAATTACATAGGATGGAATAGAAACTAGTTTGTAAATGCATTGGCCACACTAGCTTCTTTAATTGATATTCCGTAAGCTATAAATATAAGACCGATTGAAATTAATTAGAGATTCAAGCCAACCCACTATCTTCAGATTGCGACTATTGATTTGAATAGGGAACCCTAGTTCTTCGACATCAAAAGGTATCTTGAAGATTAGACTCTACCCACCATGGCTTCTAAGAATGATCAGTGCACCCTCAGAAGATTAGTAGCATGGTTTGTCCTACATAGTGAAGCATTGTACTTCCCCTCACCACAATCTTTTGGGATGCGTAGATGAGTCTGAGGCCTCCACTTTCATAGAAGACATTCATGGAGGAGAATACGGCTCACACATGAACAAGATCATGCTTGCTAAAAATATTCTCTGGCTAGGTTACTACTGGTTGACAATGAAAATAGATTGTTGTAATACTATGAAAAAATGCCACACTTGCCAATCTTATGCCAACATTATCAGGGCACCATCTTCTGAATGACATAATTTGACCACTCCTTGGGCATTCTCCATATGGGGGATCGATGTGGTAGGACCCATGCCTCGAAAGGTAGCCAACAAAAATCTATACATCATAGTAGCAATTGACTATTTCGCCATGTGGATAGAGGCCACATCCTTGTTTGCAATCACAATGAAGAATACATCCAAGTTCATGCGAAGGGATATCATCTATCGATACGGTGCTCCCAGAAAAATTATTACTGATAATGCCACCAACTTTGTGGGAAAGGATTTTGAACTACTCTACAAAAATTTCAAGATTCGTCATCATCAGTCATCTCCATACATATTGTAGATGAACAAAGCGGTGGAAGCAACCAATAAGAATCTCAAGAAAATATTACAAAAGATGACTACCAACCACTCTAATTGGCATGAAATCTTGTCATATGCACTCATGTCATACAAGACATCCATTCATACTTTTATAAGTGCTACTCCATATTCCCTGGTCCACGGTATGAAGGCTATCCTACCAATTGAAGTTGAAATCCTAAGTCTTCGAATTTTGGCTAAGGCACAGATTGTAGAATTAGAATGGGCACATGTCCTGTATGATCAAATGAACCATATTGATGAGAAAAAACTACAAACTATCAGCAACTGGAAAGCCTATTAGAGGTGGATGGCAACGGCCTTCATCAAAGCAGTCAAGCCAAGAGATGTTGAGGAGGGGGACCTTGTCCTCAAGAAGGTCCTTCCACATGAGCTAGCACCACGAGGACAACATCGACCAAATTATGAGGGACCTTACATTGTTAAGCAAAAATTGTTTGGTGGGGAACTACTGTTGGGAAATATGGATGGGGAGGATTTCCCCAGATTTGTTAACTTGGATCAAGTGAAGTGATTCTTTGTGTGACTAATGTAAACCTACCTTGTGTTAAAAGAAATTTTAAAATGAAAAGGCCTTTGACTAGCTGTTTTGCTAAACATTCTTTCAATCTTCAAACTCTTGCATCCCCGATGATCATGATCAATTCCATATGCAGATCCACACAAGGCAAAGATAATGGTTCAAAAAAAAAAAATTAATAAAAAAAGAAGAGACAAAATTAAAAAAAGAAAAAAAAAGCCTCGCTTATATAGAACCATTATCTTCTTCAATAATGTGGGGATCTTATAGAGAACCATGATCCTCTTAAAAAAACATGGGAATCTTATACAAAACCATAATCTTCTTCAATAACATGGGATTGTTATAAAGAACCATGATATTCTTCAGAACTAGGATCTTCTTTAATACATGGGAACCTTACATAGAACCATGATCTTCTTCAATAACATGGGAATCTTGTAGGGAACCATTATCTTTTTCAATAATGTGGGAATCTTATAGAGAACCATTATCTTCTTCAATAACATGAAGATCTTGTGGAGAACCATGATCTTCTTCGACACATGGAGATCTTATACAAAACCATAATCTTCTTCAAAACATGGGAACTTTGTATAGAACCATGATCATTTTCAAAGCAATAACAATGCTTCTCTTATAAAGAACCATGATTTTCTTTAAAACATTCAAGTTTCTAAGTTCTTCAATCTTGCCAAATTCAAAGGCCAACCTTGAGACATCCTCATAATAAACCATTCATTCCGCAAAAAACATTCACTCAAAAGTCCTTAACATTTTAAGAAATTTCTAAATCCAAGTTGGCAATACATGGGTCAAGCATTCAATCAAAATTGAGACAAGGATACATTCCTCATGCAGTCATCCTTCCAATAAAAACCTAGACCAGTTCAAGGACAGGGAAAAAAAGGGATCAAAAAAATTAATCAAAGCATGGAGTGAATACTAGAAATTGGACTCAAACCTAGGCCTATTAAATAGGAGCCAAAAAGGGAACAAGAATTATAAAAAACTTGGAGTGAAAACCAGAAATGGCACTCTAAATCTTGTTATAATCACAAACAAATTATGGGATCATCATTGGGAGAAGCAAAGGCATAGCTCTCCAAACACAGGCATATACCCCATCATTGTTCAAGCACTCTCCAAGAGAGGAGAGGCACATTCAAAGTTTAAAGCTCACAAGTATCATTCATGCCCCATCCAACCATGAGTCATGACATAATAGCATATGCAAACAAGACCTAATGTGTTTTAGGGTTACATTCTAGCTCATTACCTGCATTTTGAGACCCTGAGGGGTCGACAACTTTTCAAAATTTACGGAAGAAGCTTAAAAAGAAAGTCATAAACCTCTCTCACTCAAGAAACATACAACAAGCTCAACCAATCCAGACACCAAGCTCAATCTTTAACCAATCAATACTAACAACTGTTGGCCACACCATAGTTTGCTAAGATGAAAGCTTTTGATAGTGCTATTCGTTATGGATTTGAAAAATAATATGTACCACCTTTCAAAACAAAAATTACTTTAGAGTTAGCACAAGCCAACTCTAAAAGAATAATAAAAAATTACACCTATCAAATGTAGATGATGCATAAGTCACCTCTCGATAAATGCCAATCACGACAAGATCAAATGAAGATGATGTGTAATTCACTTCCTGACAAATGCCAATCATGGTAGGATCAAATGGAGATGATGTGTAATTCACCTCTCGACAAATGCTAATCATGGCAGGATCAAATGAAGATGATGCATAATTCACCTCCTGATAAATGACAATCATGACAAGATCAAATGAAGATTATGCACAAATTCACTTCCCAACAAATGCCAATCACGACAGGATCAAACGAAGATGATGCATAATTCACCTCCTAACAAATGCCAATCATGGCAAGATTAAATGGAGATAATGCACAATTTAACTCCTGATGAATGGTAATCATTGTAGGATCAAATGGAGATGATGTGTAATTCACCTCTTAACAAATTCCAAGCACAACAAGATCAAATGGAGATGATGCGAGATTCACCTCCCGACAAATGCCAATCATGGAAAGATTAAATGGTGATGATGCGTAATTCACCTCCCAACAAATGCCCATCATAGTAGGATTAAATGAAGATGTTGCATCCTTCATCTCTGAACAAAACAAAAATTTTCCATCAGGCACTCCATAAAAAATGATACATCTTTCATTTCCCGACATTCCAATGATAGGCCGCACAGGTTTAGTGAGGACTCAACTCTCACAAGAAGGGCTGCAACTTTCAACATTTTGATTGTCTACTCGGGTGTAGACAAATATCATTTTCATCCCATAGCCTATGTATTGGTTTGTGATATAAACCCCTAATAGGTCTTCATTAAATAAATATGTAGCACTAATGTCTCGAGATCTCCATTGCTTTTCCGACTAAGCCTAAAAACCTCTCGACATAGCCTCGACAAGCCATGCAGGTTCAAGGAGGACTCAATTCTCACTACTCAGAAGAAAAGCTGCAACTTTTGACATACTGGTTGTTTACTCGAACATAAACAAATGTCGTTTCATCTCATAGCCTATGTAATAATTCATGATTAGAACCCCTAATAGGTCTTCATGAAATAATACATAGCACCAATCCCTTGAGATCTCTATGGCTTTTGGAGAAATCCTAAAGAACCTCATGACATGCCCCAACTAGTTGTGTAGGTTTAGTAAGTCATGTCGGTAATGACTTACACGAAAGGACCACAAAGACACTCCCTTGTTTGGACATAGGCAAGTGTCTCTTCATATCATAGCCTATGTATTATGACAATCGTGCTGCAAATTGGATGGTTGAAACAAGTACATGGTACCAATCTTCTAAGATCTCTATGGCTTTCAGAGTCAGCTTAAAAACCTCCCGATGGCAACCAGGTCCAGCAGAACCACCCATGCCATGCAACATTTGTTTATTTGGACATATGTAAATGCTGCATATCGATTCATAGCCTATGTATTATGATTGATATAAACTTTAAAAGGTCATCATGATTAGTACGTAGCAATGGGCGACCATGGCCCCCAGGTTGTAACTAGTCCTCTACTTATAGAATGTCCAGACAGGATAACTGTAAGAAACAGCCCTTCCCTATGTAATATTTTCTTATTTAGTCATAAGGAAATGTCACAATTCATTCCATAAATTCTATGTAATTCCTTGGGCCATAGCATGAATCACTATCATGCTTGGGAATCCGCCGTCACAATGTGGGCCATCATAGGCCTCCACAGCTTTTCGGGAGAGAGTGCAACAACATCTCCCCATAGGTCCCAACAAAATCCCCATACCCGGCCATTCTCGATTAGTAAGTTATTTGCTGCATGACTTACTAATGGTCACCTCGTGACATTAGCTTGACTTTGAACACAAGCAATGTCAGACTTCAATCCATCAAGTCTATATGGTACTTTGGGCCATAGCTTAACAAATTACCATGCTTGAGTACCATCATCATAGCATAGGACATCATAGCCCCACATATCTTTTTGGGAGAAAGCATGACAACATCACCCCATAGGTCCCAACGGTCATAGCTCAATAGACCGACCTGTTAGCATAGGCCTCCTATAACATTGGCTTATTCGGATAAGCACATGTTGCAATCACTCCAAACGTTGTGTGCTATACCTACTATGACAACAATTGGGTTATCATTACCTGAGAAAGGCATGACAACCAATCTTATGGGATTCCACCCTAGCTTTCAGGAGAAAGTCGTTATATAATCTCCCACTCAAGGTCCTAAGCTATGACATTGTTTTCTTCGGGGTGAAAGCAGTGTCACAGATCGATCCATAGCATGTGTATCACGACTAATGTAAATCTCGAACAATTTTCATGAGTAGTATGTAGCACTAACCCTCAAAGGTCCCATAGCTTTTCTAGAGTGAGCTTCACAAAATCTCTCTGTGAGTCCTTCAAATTGTGATATCTACTTATCCGGGATGGAAGTAATGTCACAAATCTATAGCCTATATATCATGACTGATGTAAATCCCAAGCAGTTTTCATGAGTGGTACATGGCACTAAAGAGGGGCATCTGTCAGCACCCAAAAATACAAAGTATGCTCATCTAATGAGTGGTATCTTTGCAAAGCCACACATACAAAAAATGGGCAATCCATTAGATGACCCGAGTCAAAATTTGGGTGTTGATAGATGCCCCTATTTTTGAAACCACCCGCCTAATACCACTTCCTTTTCTTTGCTATATGTGACAAAGCCACACATACCAAAGAGGGGCATATGTTAGCACCCAAATTTTGACTCAGGTCATCTAATGGATTGAGTACGCTCATCAAAATAGTGTTTAGAATCAGACCTTAGGAAACCTCGGTTTAGAGAGATCAAGCCTAGACTCTAGGAGGTTAGACATCCCTTATGAATTTTTTCCCATATATTTTGGTCACAAAACCCATCACCTACATCTTGCCATACATAGTACCATCTCAAAGATCAATCAAAATACACCATTTCCAGTCAAACCCTAATTCTCTAAGAAGCATTGGCAGGACTACAAGGGTCCAAGCTCTAAACTAGCAACCTTATTTCCTTCGAAACTCTTTAGCCTCCATAAGCATTCTCACAGAAGTATCTCAGGTGGAAAAATTATAATTTTACCCTTTTACTCTTAAAATAACTCATTTGGACCCTCAACAATGTTAATGTAAATTGTTAATTCCATAGAGTGGAAAATACATGGAGTGAAAGTTTAGGCATGACATGAGCATATTGAATATATTTGTCATGTCTGTAAACTATAGAATCCTTATGTCCAAAGAATGAAGACATACTCCAAGGACTTGAAGCCACAAGGATGGATGTCCCTCAAGATTGCCAAGGTCTAAGACTTGAAGATTCAAGCCTCTACATGCTCAAGGAAGGTATATAAAGGTAAACATAATGTGAGACATAGGTTATAAGACCTAAAGAACCCTTGTAAGGGTCAATGAACCAACCCATGCCTTAGGCATAAGATCCATAGTGATTGGGAATCACGTTAAGAAAAAATGGTAGAAAAACAAGGAAATCAGATCAATCTGAGGGGGGTCGGATCAGTCCAAAATTACTGGCTCAATTTGCCACTTGGTGGATCAATCAGATGGCCATTAAATCCATTTGATGGGCATATCAAATTGATCTAAGGTTGCTCATGTGCTTAGTTTTATAACTAACTACACCATCAGATCAATCTAATAACAGTGGATCGAACTGATCAGATCCATCCGATATGATCGGATTGATTCAATATCGTAGAATTTCAAAAAAAATGATCTAATGCCTACTATTTTTTGACCATTGGGAAAGATGCAAAATTAAGGGTGTACGACTGTGCTCATTCCCTATAAGTATAAGGGAGGCTCAAATGAGCTTTCTAACACACACAAAGAGATCTTTAGAGAAAAAAAGATCAAGCAAAGACATTTAATCCTCCCAACCACAAAAGGCTCTCATTTATGAGCTTCCATTAAAGATTTAAAAAGCAAGAGCCTCTTGGGAGCTTGGTGGAAAGATAAAGCACATTAGTTCTACAAGGAGTAACCACCATCAAAGGTTAACAAGCAATACACCAACTTTTAAGAGGTAATTTGTATTGACTTCTCTTTTTATTAAAACTATAACACTACTGCCAGAGACACCGGTAGTGTAGACCTTAGCACTTCTGGTGGATACACTAGAAGTGTAGACCACTCTCGTCGGAGACATTGGGACTATAAATCACACTTTCCAGAGACACCGTGTGTAGAGCTTGCAAGTGATTAATGAAATCACTAGGAATGCAAGTAGTTAGATTTTGAATTTTATCCTTAATTGTAACTTATTTTAATCTAAATAAAATTTAGTAGCTCGGTGGTAAGGTTTGATAGTGGATGTAGGCTGGTGTGCCAAACTACTATAAAAATTATGTTGTGTATTGAATGCTTGTGGTGTGCATTATCTCTTCTCTCTACTTTGGCATAACATTTATTGCATAATCTTTCATACTTGTAATTAAGTAGTACTCTTAATTAATTGAAAGATAAAATTGAACATTTCCATATAATTGCACTTAAAAACCTTAAAGAATTAAGCTACAACATTAAGTGCAGTAATTTTTAAGTAGCATCTTAATATTTTTAAATTAGAAATTTAAGTGGGGTTTAAATTAAAAGGATTTTTTTAATAAATCCTATTCACCCACCCTCTAGATTTAAATCAGACTTTCAATTGGTATCAGAGCATAGATTGCCCTTATACAGTCTAACAACTGGAGTGGAAAGATCTAATTCCTAGAGAAATATATTAGATGGCTAACCCAGAAGAATCGCTCTCAACTACAAAACCCCTATTCTTTGATGGGAGTAATTATTCGTATTAGAAAATACATATCAGTACATTTCTTCAAGTCATGGATTTGTCCATGTGGATGTCAATCCAACAAGGTTGGAAGAGACCTCTTTCTCCGGAAGAATTGTGGGGAGACACCCTAAGGAAGACACACATTGCTAATTATAAGGCATTCAATGCCATATTTTGTGTCATTAGCCAAAATGAGTTTAGATGTATTTTCTCACTCACTAGAAGTAACCCATGAATGAACTAGTACGGTTAAGAAGTTTAAACTTCAAATGCTTACCACTAAGTTCGAGGAACTTAGGATAGAAGAAGATGAACAATTCATCAACCTCTATACTAAGCTTCAAGACCTTGTGAAATCCAAGGTGAGACTTGGAGATCTATTAAAATCGGAAGCAATACTAAGAAAGATACTTAGATCGCTTTTGAAAAGGTTTAGACATAAAGTTACTATTGAGGAAAGTAATGACATATACACCTTAATAGTGGAAGAACTTGTAGGGTCACTTCAAACATTCAAAATAACAGTTAAGCCTAGTGTTAAAAAGAAGAGAATTTCTTTTAAATTAGAAGAACTATCTAGCCTAGAAGATAATTTTGAAGATGAGGTAGCTTACATCACAAAGGGCTTTAGGAAACTTTATAAGAAAAATACAAAAAACTTAGTAAGGAAATTTCCATCTAGAAAATCCAAGGATTCATCAAGGAGAAAGGAAATCTCTAAGGACGAAGTCACCTACTATGAATGTAAAGGACAAGATCACTTTTCCTCCAATTGTGCCAACAAGAAATCTAAAACTAAGAGCAAAAATAAGAGTACAATAACAACAACTTGGGATGACAACACTAATGACTTGGAAGAAGAGTCATCTAGAAATGAAGAGGAATCTTCAAAAAGTGTTGTTTCTTTTGTAGCTTTCACTCATGATACCAATAATGAATCAAACAGTGAAATTGAAAATGAAAGCAAAGATGATGACAATGAACTTCGAGAGGCTTTTGATAAGATTTTAAAAGAAAACACTTTATTAGAAAAACTTGTCACTCAACTTAAGAAAGAAAACAAGGAACTATTAATCAACCTAAGTAAGAAGAGTGATAAACCCATTTGAGATGAGGAGTTACTTGAAACTAATTTCAAACTTCTAGAAGAGAACCTCAAGCTTAGAGAAACAAACAAACAATTAGAGTCTAGCTCCAAGGGTTTATCTTTAGAAGAAGAGAATCAAGTCTTAAAAAAAATTGAATTCTTTGGACTTTAGACTAAAGGATCTTGTCACCACCCAAATCTGTGGGCCATGAAATGGACTGGGGTTGGATCCATGACATGGGAATGAGCTGTCCCGAATCCATTTCTCATAGCGGAGAGACCAACGAACTTGGAGAGTGCCATTAACCCTCTTACCTAATGACATTATTTCTCATATAAACAAGCTAACCTACTAATTTTTATATCCATTCAATTTCAATTGACAATCACATCACAACGGAATAAAAGAAATAGCATTCATGATCCAAAGTAAGTGCAACGGAAATAACATAATAGCATCCATATCAAATATCCTAAAATCCAACTATAAGGGCCTCAACATGCCCATGAAAGAGTATAGTCTCTACCAAAAGACATATCCAAAGTACTAAAATATATGTCTTCCATCAGAAGTAAACAAAAGCTTAAACATAAAGTAAATGGGCTTGATTGCTTAACTCCTCACTCTAGGTTGCAACCCGAGCAACCTTTATCAATACTTGTCCTTTAAGACTCCAACTGCGGGTGGTACCAATTGGGGTAAGTTTAATGGGTTTAATGGGAGAGTATGTTGTAATACCCCACCCAATGATGCATATATTACTATACACATGTCACACTTAGAATGCTAACACATGTCACATAAATTCTATACATATATAGGACCATTTAAATGCACATATGCTAATCTGATCATTGACACAACTTTAGCAAAGTACCAAAAAAAATAGAAAGAATTTATGAGTTAAAATTATACCTTTGGGTAGGCACGGAAGTCTAGAGTCTTACGCAACAAAGGATAAATGAATAGGATTTTTCTAGAAGAAGTTATGATCATTTTCCCAAAATGTGTCAGTGTTGCCAGGTTTGTAGATTTGGGATAACTTCTTGGGCCCACTAACATGAATCCCAAGTAAATTAGAGGATTATCCATACCTTGTTAGAAATGTCTTGAAGTATAGTTTCTAACCCAATAAATAAAGATCAATTTAAAGTTGTAGAGAGAAAGTTATGGGCATTTTAGTGTGAAGGGGTAAAAGTTGAAAAAGAACCTGTCCATTTGGATTGATCCAGGATCGATCCGGGATTGAACTGGGACCTCTCGGGTCTTAGTAAACTGTATGAATAGTGTTGGATTTATTCAAATGCCCAGATTTTCAATTTTTTGATAAAAAAATAATTTTTTTCAATGTAGGGAGTGTGAGATCCACCCAACTCGATCCCAAACACTATAAATGCAATAAGGGTACCCTAATACCCTCATTTTACACCAAAAAGAGGTAAAGGAAGAGGGAGAAAAGGAAAAACAAGGAAATGGCTAGGATTTAAAGGATTTTGGGGATTTTTGAAAGAACAAAGCTAGGAACAAAGTTGTGATTCAACCAAGAGGTAAGAGAGCATTAAACTATTGTTTTGTTTTGAATTCCAGGTTCTTGGATCTCTACTACTCCATTTTGAAGAGATTAAACATAGTTTTTGAACCAGATTTGAATCATTTTCATTAATTTTGGTCTTGCCTAAAGTTCTAAAACAAGGCTTTAAAAGAGATAAAACAATTTTACAAGAACATGATATAAAAGTGAATGGTCTTCAAGTTTATATAATTTTAAAGAGTTGTATTACCCATTTTGAATCCATTTTGTATTGTTAATACATGTAGAACTATGTTTTTAAATGGAAAATCAAGAGTTTTAAAATAGGGTTTGTTCCTAGAGATTGTAAGAGCTATTATAAGAATGTTTGATCTTCTAAATAATTCCTCCAAGTAATGATCTACTGATTTGTAAGAAGCTATATGTCTAATCTGTGATTTATTCTTAGTGACCTTAAATCCTATTTTATAAAAAAAGATGTTGATTTTACACCTAATCACTAGTGATTCTCAAAAGTATTGTTCTAGACAGATTTGATATATTTTGAAAATATGTTTTATAAATTGCGCCTAGTTGAATCAAGCATGCTCTTATATATATTATTTTGAATTAGTCAATGTAAAGAATTGTTATATGTTTCTTTTATAAACTATATGAATTGATTGAAACTGCAAGAGAATGATATGTACTGTTAGAAAGCCACCTTTCACATCAAGGGAAATTATTGATGGAACCCTTCTCACCTAGTTATAATCGGTGCTAACTGTTATAGATCTTTATTGTTTGCCACATAAGAGGTAGTAATAATGCTTCTCAACTGGATATAAATGCTACGGACTGGACCTTTCTCAGCTGGGTTTTAAATGCTGTGAACTAGACCCTTCTCACTAGTGTTTAAATAGTATGATCTGTTATATGTTATGGCTTGATAGCAGATATATGTTATATTCTGTATTGTATTGGCTATGAAATAAAATATGATATGATCTGTTCTGTTCAATTAATGTAAAAGTATATGTTTATCATTGATTTCCGTTCTGTTAATGTAAAAGTATATGTTTATCACTGATTTCTGTTTTGTACATGAAACTGTAATTTTATTAAAATGTTTAACAATGTATGAGATTGATTTATGAACTGTTATACATATTGAATTGTAA
>JAOXJP010114802.1:0-14013 GCA_025762735.1 Platanus orientalis
CTTTATCCATTTTAGGACTTGATTTAGTGACATGTAATTTATTACAAGCCTAGGAACTCCGTGTTCTAATTCTGCAACATTTTTTACATGGAAAGGCGGCACAACTCCAGGAAGAGAAACTTTTTCTGATTAACTTCTTTTTGAGAAGTTTCTGGATTTCTTTAAAGCAAGTTTGTGTTAGCTTATCATTCATTTGAATCGGCCTTTCTTTGGTTGGTATATCATTTTTATCAAATTTGTCGATGTAAAGAAGAGATACCTGGTGTTTCTTTCTATGCCAAAAGGTAGTAGGGATTTCTAAGCAAACTTCTTGCTCTAGTTAAGTTTGAAGATTTTTAATCTTCTTCTGATTAAATGCAGATTTTATCTGCTGTTCTATTCTTTTATGAGAGAGATCTTCTCTTATATGGTTTATGAATTTTTCTTTTAGTTCTAGGTCATGTTCTAATGTTTCTATAAGAGACATTTTGGGTTTAGAACAGAAGAGAAAGTTAACCTTTTTACCTTTTAAGTTTGTAGAAATTCCTTGGTTGTCAACAGAGAAGGGTTTTATCTATTCAAGGAAGGGGGTACCAAGGATCAGATCTTGTTTAAGATCTTTTATCAGGACGAACGTTGTATTTATATAAGTTTCCTGATTGCAGATGTGAACATGAGATAATTTATACCTAACATCTAATCTACGGGAGTTTACCGTAGAGATTCTTTGAGAAGTTGGAACAAAATACTTTGTGGGTATCCGACCTTCTCTGATACAGTTTATATCTGTTTCAGAGTTTATTAGACCCATGAGTTTTAACTCAAACTCTCCTCTAATTTTTAGGGAGAATTTGAAATACCATTTTTGGGATTCCTCTTTTGTGATTTGTTTTAAAGATTTTTCTTCAAATGGTTCTCCTAATTCAAGAGTTAAATTAGAGGTTTCTCCTATAAGGAGATGATCAAATTCTTGTTCTAACTCTGCTTCACTTTCTAGGTGATTTGTCCTAGATTGAGAATAGAGCTCACGAACGTTGGGTCTATCTTTTGTAGACTTGATTTCTCTTTTTGTTTCATTAATCTCTTTTTGGAGATCAAGAAGAGAAATGGGTTTTTGCTCATGTTTTTCTTTGTAGAGTTGCAAGAGCTCTTTGTGTTGGTAGTAGTCTGTTCCTTTTGGATTACTACTAACATTTTGTTTTCTTTGATTTGATCCAAGAGTTAAACCAGTTTTTGCTTTTTAAGCAAGGGATCTTGAATATCATTAATGATATCCAGCATAAATTACTCATAAGATGTGAGGAAATTTACCTCTTTGTCTGATTCATCTTCTTCGATGTTAAGGTAGTGTATACAGTCATAGAACTCGGGGTTTTCCTGTTCTATATCTGAGCTAGATGAATAATTTTCTTTTTCTTCTAACTCATTTATTCTTTTAGAGTTGCAGTTGCTAGCAAAATGTCCCTTTTTGTGACATTTGTAGCATGTAGGGATTTTCCCCTTCTTTTCCTGGTCAAAGTCTTTGAACTTGGGTGAAGGCTTGGAAAAGTATTTGGGATGAGGTCTATAAGAGTTTTTCTTATAGTAGGAGGGTTTTGGCTTCTTCTGGAGCCAATGCTTTGAGCGAGGCTTTCTTGTGGGATTTCTCAAATCCTCAAAGCTAAACTGGTAACAGAAGTTACCGAGCTCATGGCGAGCAAATTTCTTTTCATTCTTAAGCTGTTCTTTTAGCTTAAGATCATTGTAGAGGGAGAGACCTACTTGATTAACCTTTTAGATGATTTCTCCATAGGATAATCGATTGAGGTCCATTTGGGTGCCTCCTTGCTCATCTACAATTTTCTCTTTGACCTTTTTGGCAAATAGTGATGGCAATCCTGCAATGAAACGTTCCTTCCAAAAGTCATTGTTACAAGAGTCAAGCTAAAAGACTTTAGAAAGGAAAACACCTTTGTACCAGCGAAACTCTATCAGTGTTTTACACCAAAGATTTTGGAGTTGTTCCCTGATTCTTATTTGCCCATCAATTCCTTGACCAATGAATTGATCGTAGATATTGATGACGAGAGCGTAGACTCCATTAGGGATCGTTTGTCCCTGAGCATTTCGGATGGGCTCTCCTGTTTGTTTGTTTATTTGTACAGAAGAGACAATTGTTTGTTGTTGTTCTTCTGTGAGATAATAGTCCCACTAGCCTTTAAGTTGGCCCGAGAATGAGGCGATTATAAGATAGACAGTGGTTTCTTCGCTGTTGCCATGGATTTTGTAGGCATTAGCGTAGGCCAGAATGTTGTGGCCTAGAGTAGCTATCTGGTATTCAGATAAATTGTCAAGATTCCACTCATATAGTGCCGAACCAGAGAATTGTTGAGAATTTGTTCTGGTTTCTTCTTCATTAAGAAGATCGACTGGTGTGGGACGATGGTAGTAGGTGCGATGAGGTTCTAGTTTTACTAGACTATTTAGGTTTCTTTGGATTGGTTCCTTTATGGATGAAGTGGTTTCAGAAGAGGAGGACTCTTCTATGTTGTTTAGAGATCTATCAGATAGGGAAGAGGAAACCTTAGATTTACCTTTTTCAACAGTGTCTTTTAGACTGAGAGTGTTGAGGCGAGAAGCCAATTGGGCTACAAACTCATCAGAAATTTTGATTGGTTTGTCTGAGAGGTGGACATTTAGGGGAATTTAACTAGGCATTATTGTAGGTTTTTCTATAGGAGGCTTAGCTAAGGGGTTTTGTTTGGTGATGACCACCAATTCGATGAAGTTTATCACCGGTTCGACCGCATTTAGAACAGTTTCTATCCTTTCGGTCTGGTTGCTGATCATTTTGAGGATCAGATTGGAGTAATTTTGTTGCTCCTGGACTTGAGAAATATCTCCTATGGTAGCATAGGTGACTTTCTTTTTGTCATTAGTGGGGATGATTGGTATGGCTTGAATATTTTTCTTGCCATAGACCAAAGGCTCTAGAGGAAGATGGTTGGATTCAACTACTCCTTTAGTAGCTGTGTTCCATTTTATGGAAGTTTTTTCAGAGGCATTTACCTCTAATTTTCTCTTTTGACAAGAGAGGTAGTTTTTAAACCACAAGAAAAAGGGAATATCCCTTTGCTGTTTATCCATTTGGTGATATTAGATTTGTCTAAATTGTAGACATTATGCATCTGTGTATCTGGAGAAGAATTGTTCTCTAAGGACTTTGTTTCTCTCAGAATAGAAATCTAGTATGAGAATTTCTTTGCTTGGGATGAAGGTCTCTTCATTGATCACATTTAACTCTAATTCTCCCTCACCACCTAATTCAGAGAGTGTATTTGGGTCGTAGGTGGCGTAATCAATTCCAGATTCCTTGGATTGATTAATATCTGTTGGTCTCAAGGGGATTTCTCCTATTGAGTGCCTAGAGGTAGGAGATTAAGGCTTTTGAGCCGTGTGATAAGAAGATGGAGGTTGCTCAGATCTTTCAGATCCAGAGCTGGATGGCCTTGATCGATCTATAGAATTTATTCTGATGGATCTAGAGGAGTTAAAAAATTTTATTTCTAAATCTCCGTATGGTGTTTGAAATATTTGTTCTAATTGAGAACGAGTCTTGTTTTGACGAGATCGAGTCTCATATTCAATGATCCAAACACCAGAAAGTTTTACTTCATTCCATTTAATGGCTTTTAGAACATAAATATTATGTTGTGGATTTAGTTGAAATAGTGTCGTTTCCCCTTCAGATTTTGGCACAATCGAGTTGGGGAACAATGTGTTCATTACTTTATAATGAACTCTGTAGATCATAACTAAATAGTGAGATCTAGCCTTCATATCAAACCCTTGAGTATGAATACTTAGGGTTGTGGCTTCATGGACATTTGAGTCCTGTAGCCTTACTGTGAGATTTGGTCCACAGTTAAAGTAGGCAGGTCCTTGGTGAAGACTGGTCTCTATTAGACCAAAGAGTTGATCTGTAGGTTGGTTGTGTCGGGCGTCTCTTACTGAGATAATGGCGGCTACATTTAGTTCGGACCTGACAAGCAGTTTAACCACAACTTGAATGAGTCCTATATGGAGGTAGGAATATTTTTTTGAGTGTTCTTGAAGAACATCTAGGATCAAGAGCTGTATGTGAGAGCTCTTGTTTGAGATCGATAGAGTATGTTCTACCATTTTTATGGCGTAGTCAGTTTTTAACTGAAAACTACCATGTTGATACACTCTTTTAGAGGGTACTTTTGGGATGTTCCAATTTGAGAGTTGTTGTTCTAGTTGTGGGAAGTTTATTTCACTACTATTAATAACAGAAGTAGAACTCGAAGTAGAAGCACGAGAATTGGAAAAAGATCTGAATAAATTTGCCATTTGAACAGTACTTTAAGTTATAATGTTCTAAACAAAATAGTATGAGCCAACAATCTTTTTAAAGAGGGCAATCTCTTGTCCGATTTACAACGGCACTAAGCGACCTTGGCACCCTTTCTCAGTGGGTATAAATGGTCTTGGATGGTTGAATACGAGACTACAGGAAGATATTTCTCTAAATAAAGCTTTTTCTTAAACTACTGTGTATAAAATATTACTGGCTCTGATACCATTCTTAGCAGGATCTTTACTATATTGCTATTTATTACAAAGCAATTATAATGAGGAAATCATAAAAGAAAACTTACAATCAGAGAAACAAGGGGAAGGCGGAAGCAATCTGAAAGCAGCACACTAAACACTCTTACAAACTCACACAAGTACTTCCTAAACAAACACTCAGAGGAAAATAAAGAAAGCTTTGAAGTTTTTCAGTGTTTTTACAATGAAGGGGGAGCCTCTATTTATAGATCTAGAGAGGCAGAATTGAAGCTCTTTGAAGTCTGCGGACTTCATCTTGAATTAAGTCCGGAAGGGTCCAGAAAGATTCTTTTTACTATTTGAGCACTAGAAACTTTGACTGTTCACCTTTCACTGTGGACTTTTGTCTTGTCGGGAGGTTACTGTAGCGTCGGTGGGCTACTACTGTTCTTGTACTATAGCAGATTCCTTTTAGGAGAACTGTAGCAGTAATTTCTAGAAATTCCTTGTAACCTATAGATTTACCTAATTCTTTGGCATCTTGTCCTTGATGAGTTAGAGTCGATCATGCCTAGTGTTCTAGTGACCTGTCTTAGATGTGTTTGGAGTCGATCATGCCAGTCTGAAAATGGCTTTAAGCCGCTGAAAACCTTCAAACTTTTAGTCTAAATTCTTTTTTTTTGAAATGAGTTCCTTTTAGGAATCATTGTCGTGGCATTTGACTAATTCTTTAAGAATTAGGGATTTTTAGAAGACCCTCTCTAGCTCGAAATCCCTCTCACCTTTTTGGAAGGCTTTCCTGAAACTCCCGGTTTGATGTCGGACTTCCGAGGGTCTAACGTTTAAAAAAATGGGCAGGACGATTTGGTGGTTTCTTTTATAGCATTGAAGTATCTTATGGAGTTCTTGGAGGCACCATGTATTAGAGGCATAGTTTTTAGAGAAGATGGGGATGAAGATTTTGGACCGTTCGATTGCAGTGAGGAGCGCTGGTCCAATCTTCTCTCCGAAGTGGAGTTCTTCATTGTCTATGAAGGTATGGATTCCTTTATGATTCAGAGTAGTGTAAAGGTGGCTGGTGAATTTCTTGCGAGTGTCTTTGCCCATGAAACTTAAAAACACCTCGTAATCCCGTCTAAAAGAAAAACAAGAAGACTAGGCATAGGTAGCCATGAAGTCTTCTTCTACTTAGCAAATGTAGTTTTTCTTTATTCTTGTGTTTTTTTTTTTTGGGTGGAGCAGATGTAGTTTTCGTTTCTTTTGGTGAGTACATGCAGTGATGAAATTAGAAAAGCTACTTGTCGATATATATATATATATATACAGAGGACTTCATCGTTGTTTTTTGGGATTTTCTTACCATATTTTTATTATTTACACGTGTCCATTTTTTAATTTTAAATTGTTTTCACGGTATTGGTTCGAGAGACTTCGAACATCTTCCGCTTTTTGAATTTTATTTTTCCCTATTTTTTCATTCGATGCGTTACCCTTTCTCGAGTCTTCCATCGTCCATTTCTCCCCTCTTCCTCTCGCTTCCTCACTTTTCGACTTTACTTCTCCCTGACGCCCCCACTTCTTCTTCCCCCTTCCACTTTCTCCGTTTTTACTCCCCTTCGTTTTTCTTTTTTTCCACAGAGAAGAGGAGGCCTTTGCAGGTGATAACGAAGACGCTGGAGCACTGGTGGCGCCAATCGATGGTTGCCGTCACCACTGGCGAAGAAGATGAAGACGCCATGCTGTGGATCTGTAAGAAAATGTTTTTCTTTTCTTTTTTTATTTTTACTTTTTCCCTTTTTCTCGATTATTCCTTTTCTTTTCCTCTTCCCTTCTTCTTATCTCCTCTTTCTAACCCTCTTACATTTGGATTCGAGACTCTTCTAACGACCCTTTTTCTCTCTCTTCTTTCCACTAAAACCCATTGAACGTCTCTTGCCTTCTCGCCCTCTCACCCTTCTCCATCTCTTATTCTTCCCGAAAGCTCAGATGTTTGACTGGAGGGAGAAGGATCCCTTTTTCTGACAGGTGGTAGAAGGATCCCTTTTTCTGACCGGTGGTAGAAGGATCCCTTTTTCTATGTTGTTGAGGAAGTTGGGGAATCAGCATACAGGTACGAGCTATTAGGGTTTCTTTTAATTTGTTTTGGGATTTCTGATCCTCATTGCATTTAGGGGTTTCTTTATTTATCCTCTATCCCTTTGGTGTTATGGTTGATTTTTCTTTCCACTTTTATATATTTATTTTAATTCTAAAGTTTGATTTTTTTCCCTGTGATTGAAGGATGGAATCGGCATATAGAACATGGATACACATGCATCGAGCATGTGTGTTTCGATGAGCTTCGTAGGGACCTGCAAATAGCACTCGGCTCCTCTTCTACACCCTCTCCATGGAAAATAAGAAGAGGAAAGCCATGACTCTACTACTGCATACAAAAATAATTTGTGAGTGTCTTTATTTCATAATTTCTCTCTTCTTTTTTTATTTAAGTAATTTAAGGTTTTTGGGAAAATTGGGGTTCATGAATCGACGGGAGTGTTCACTACTTACATTGTCTCCCTGGCTAATTTTGTTTTGATTTCTTTCTCTCATCATCAATCTTAAACAGGTCTCCATCACCAATGGAGATGAAGAGGAAGACTTATAAACATCTAAGTATACCCTTTTTAACCTTCTCGCTCTGTGTTTTCTCATTTTTTCTTGAAACTGATTCCCATTTCTTTATTGTGATACTCATGGTTGGTTTTCACCATTACTTACAACTATCACTCTAAAAGGTTGGTATTTTATCGTTGTTTTGTTTAGTTTTTTTTTTGGACCCATGGTTCATGCCCCAACAAAGTTAGGTGCATCTTTAAAAAAAAATTCTTGGGTTTTTTTTTTCTTCAATGATATGCTTCTGTGCTGTGCCAAACAGAGTGTGTACTGTGGCGAACAGAGTGAGCAATCATCGAATTACTAGTCGATTTTATCATTCCAGCACAGAACACTTACTTTCTTTCAAGTAGTAAGTTTATAGGCTTTTTTTTATGATCTTTTTTTTCCTTAGATTTTTCATCCTATATATACTCTACTTTTCTTATTTTGATTTTTTTGGGCATGTCAAAGGGGTATCATTGCCTTTGCAGGAGTTTCTTTTTTCTTTTTTTTATTGGTAATGATTAATCATAAGAGTTTATGATTTAACTAACTAAAGAATTTCTGTGTTGATTTAAAAGATTCATTGTATACTTAGTTTTGTTATGTTTTAACTCAAGATTTACAGAAGTAAATATGGAGCTGATCATGTTTTTCTCTAAACTTATTAAGTTTAAAAAGTAAAAATTGTTAGGTTTGAAAAGATGACATATTTTCATTGGGTAAAACAGGAGGACATCTTACAGTGCTAAATGACTTTGTTATATAGTTTAAAACTCATAAGAAAGTGTTTTCAAGCTACGAGTACAACCTACAATTCATCTTAACTTTGATTATAAGTTTTATGATGTGTTCTCTATGATTATAATTTCCCATAGTTTATCAGATACATTAACTGTGTGAACTTGTATGTGTTCCTCTTGCACCTGTTTTTTAGCCAACATCAGTCTATTCTGATTATTTGCAGTTAAAATTGTATTTCTTTTTGCTGTGAGTTCCAGTCTGAGCCATGAAAGGGGAAATTTTCAACTCATTGAGATCTCAAGTTTAGAAACTATTCAAGCCCTCTTGGACTCCTTGTGAAAGTCTATAGCATCTTCTTTGTTTCTAGCTGATCTTTCCTATTTATTTTGTGTTAATGGCTTCTCTAATGGTCTTCTAAAAGTTTCCTGCTCTTCCTCTTTTTTTTTTTTTTTCATATATTTGTTCATTTATTATCATAGAGAGCCACACCTCTAAGCTATCCCATGGAAATTCTGAGCAGCAAATCCTTTCATTATTCCTGAAAAAACCTTATTTTATATCAATTTTATTATTATTATTACTTGTCCCATTTTAGATTGATGATATTTACTCATCTTTTTATATGGTTTAGCTGTTGTAGCACTCATTTCTATACTTGATTTTTAATTTTTTGTAGTTTTTTTTTCTTCTTTGACCGTTGATTCAATCGTCCATCATTTTTTTCTCGAAATCATTATTTTAAATTACTCACCCATGCTTATCACGGGTTGACATGCTAGTATATGCAGAAAAGCAACCGGTTGCATAGCTTCTGAATTCCACTATCTATGTACTCTGTTAAAACCGTGTTTGTACTTTGTAGATAAAGTCGGTGAATTTCCCAACACCCCAGTGATGTGGCGGCTGCGTCTTCCTGGAGGGCGGAGGGGATGGGGTGAACAGTGCAAAGTGGTGTCTCTGTTCCAGTCCCGCTTTAGCGGGTTTGAAGTAGTGGAAACTGGAGAGTTATCACGCCAGTACATTCAGAGGTTGCCACGATGCCTGACAGAGGGTTTTCTGATAAAAACACGGGAACTCATTTACTAAACGTTTGTTATCATCGTCTAATGCGTTGATAGAAATTAGCATGGAATCTATCCTGTCCTCGTTGGAGTCTAAAAATGCGGATCCACACCCTTTGTTAAACTTGTAAAAGACTAAAGCAGATTTACCGTAGCAATACTGAAGCACTGGGGGTGTCAGGTGACACATGGACATACAAAGTGAAAAGCATCCAACAGTGATTAATTTTTGTGATGGTTCACTTTTTCCTCTCATGTGTCACCTGATGCCCTGGTGCTTCAATCTCACTACAGTAAAAGGGTGGGTACATGAAATCCACTTTGACTGTGTTTGGACGTCTGAATTTGGGTCAAATTCGGTGGAATCCAGAATAGGATTTCATTGATTTGATGGATTCTATACATTTGGCTGGTCAGATTAAAAATCTATCGATTTCCGTGCAAATCCGAAGGAATCCATATCTTTATATATATATTTTTTGTTTTCCTTTTCCATATCTGGAGGTTGGATTTGGTCTGACCAAATCCGGATGAAACTCCTTGTAATGTTGACTGTTGACCACTTGTGGATTCCAAAAAGCTGTTTTTTATTTCTTGGCAATCAAATGCCGAATAGGATTATTGTATTGTATTTAATTCCTTTTCTAATCCTTTCTAATCCCTTGTACTATCTGAATTCTCATATTCCTTTTCTAATCCACCCAAATCTGGACATCCAAATGGAGCCTTTAGTAAAATACCCGTCACACACACTCACAAAGCGTGAGACATCTTTCATAAGTTAAACAAAAATATAAACTTCTTCATAAAAAATTGATGGGGGTAAACAAAACAAATGTAAAATATTATTTTGTAAATTTTTACCTCCAATGTGTTTACAAACGTTTGTCTCAACTTGTAAAAAAGGTCATAAAATAACTTTAAAATTTTTCAGTGTTTGTTTAGAATTACATTTACGGAAGTGTTAAAAAAATAATTAAACTACTAACTGTATTCATCATCATTGAAGTACTTATTACAAATGTATTTAAAAGTAGAAATTGATACTTTGCCTTTTAATGTGGTTAAACAAGCCTGGATTTGATTGGTATGAAGAAAACTTTAATTTTCCACCGAGAGAATAAAGGGCAACTAAAAAAGTTACATGTCATGGAACGCTGACCAGGTGGAATTCTTTTCTTTTTTCTCTTTTTCTTTCTGTTATCATATTTTACTTTCGCCTTACTTCTCTTACTTTTCTTCACATCTCGCCCATGCTGGTTTGTTGATAAGTGAGAAAATACCTGTTTACAGAATCTAAACCATAACGATATTACATATCAGGGTTGCAAATGTTACCATCCCTATAATTAGATATGAGCCTTAACATAAATCATAAGGCCCATCAAATTACTGGAACAAATCCAAATAGATAATCAAATGTGACAGTGAGACAGATTATTCTTTTAAATCCTATCTACATTGCCCATGCACAGATTCAGTATTAGTTTATATTCAATAATAAAGTGGGATGCATATTTCGGGATATGGTTACTTCAATGGACTAATAAGACATGGATTGCTATCAAAGAACAATGAAAGATAGTGATTACATAAAACAGATAACTTGAGCCAATAAAGAAGTAATTATTGAAGTGTTAACCAAAAAAAAAAAAAAAAAAACTTTATAATATTTTACTCATGTATAAAAATCAACATTTAATTAATTGAAAATTTTGTATGCTCATGGGTTTCTTAATACAACTTGAGCCAGTCCCACTAAAATTGTGTCCCTTGTTAGAAAATAATAAAGCAATCCTGAATTAACTATTGTGATTCATTGTTCAAATTCATCATAAAATTGGCATTGTGAAGATCGCTACAACCACCCCGGTTGTTTACATGTCCAATGTACTTTGACGGTGATTATTGACTAATTGACAATGCAAAGCTTACTTCTTTTCTTTTAAGCTTCACAACCTTGGCTATAGCCTCATTCTCCTCGGTTCCACCCTCTAGGAATGACTCCACAATTTAACCTTACTAACCTAATAAGCTCCATTGGATTTCCTAGAGACATATAAAAAATGAACCATCTCAAATGTCCAAAATGAACCAGCTCCCAAAATTGTGTTGGTGTGGAGCCTGATAAAGTTGGAGCAGAAAAGAAGAAGCTGGAGTATTGGAACAATCCAAAGGGTCCTAGAAAATTGGAACAATCTAACCATAGTTGGACTGATTTGACATTAAGCAAACTGATCCGGGTAGGTTCTAGACCGCTTAGGTGGAAAAACAAAGAAGAGGTAGACTGATCCGATTTTTGGACTGATGGATCTGAGGTAGTTTGGACCAATCTAGCGGCTGAAGTTCATTTGCAAAATAGAATAAAAGGTCCTTGGAGAAGAAGGATTCCTACTAAGCATGGCCTATATGATGTATATGTTAGGTATTTTGTGTGTATTGTCAATTTTCATTCCAAAACTTGTAAGTACATGTAGGATAGTGTAGTCATTGTATTAGACCTAGCGTGTATTTGTAAATCTACATATGCCCAAAGGCAAGACCAATTAATGCATCAAGTGTGGGTTGGGTATGAACCGTAGATGGATCATAGGATGATTTAGGTTGTCCCAAACCAAGAGGAGGTCTCAACAAGTGTGGGCCAAAATATGACCGTAGGTTAATATAATTAGGGATTCTAACTAATCCCAACTTAGAAGGCATTTTAAAAGTCAAATTATTAAAGAGTTGGGAGGTTTGAGCGCTCAAAGAGGAGAGCTTGAGTTGAGAAGCTCATAAAAACCAAAAAATAGTTTTTTCTCCAGTGCTCGAAGACTAAAGTTCGAGTGCTCAAAGATGGAGTTTTGAGTGCTCCAAGATGGAGTTCGAGTGATTGAATTGGGCAGATTTGGAAAATTAAAAACGATTGTGAATTAAGACTACATGAAATGGATAATGATAAGAATTGTAAAAGAAAATAAGAAATAATGATGAAGATGAATGCTAGGATAATGTAAGATTCTGTCATTGGGGGTTAAACAATGACTAGTGATAAATGATGAGTAAGAAGATAAATATGTTCAAGATCCTATCATTGGTGATACAATACAATGTGCAAAAAATATTCAAGGTCCTGCCATTAGGGATATAATGCAATGCGCATAAGATGTTTAGGGTCTTGCTATTGGGGATATAATACAATGTACAATTGATGTTCAAGGTCCTATGTTGTGCCCCAAAACCCATACCTGTAAGGTTATGAATTTTGGCATGTGACATTAATCCCTTCACACGAATACCATTTAAATTGTTTATAATTTTTTTACCTTTTACTTTTTCATACACACGCAATGGAATTTCGTAAATAAACCATAGCCATTCCATTCTATTGACATAAAAATCTATCATTCATAAACTCAAAAACCATAGTCTGACATAGTCCAACTAATAATAGTCCAATCTCTACATAACTGAAAATCAAACTAACTCATTACATCTTATTAAATAAAACTGAAATAAACTTAACTGAAACTAAATCAAATCTGCCTATAAAAATAAATATTGAATCAAAGTAATATGGTATCATGTCTCATAATAGCAAATTATTGGAAAACGGTATTGAAACACCCAGATTTTGTATTCCCAGATTTAAAATCTAATTGGGTAGGCATCTTTGAGCAAAAATAAAAGTGGGACTCACAAGTTGTTTTAGGCGTGTAATGCCCCACTTTGTATTAAAAGGGTAAAATTATAATTTACCCCCATAAGGGTAAAATTATCATATATCATAATCCAGACATACCTTAGGTTGTTTAGGAACCTTTTAGACTGAGTTAGAAGTGTAAAACCCAAGTTGAGCCTCGAATATATTAAGTTCAAAAGTTATCCTGACTATGTAATTATGGTGACTTTCTGGGCCCACTAACACTAATCCTGACAGAACTAGAGGGTGAGCTATACCTTGTTAGAAATATCTTCGAGTCTTCTTTCTAACGCAATAAACGGATCTCAATTTAGAGTTTTTTTTTTCTTTTACAGAAAGTTATGGTTGTTTTATTGTGACATGTTTTTGTAGGAAAAATTTGGACAGTCTCGGGTTGTGCAAGCCGGGTGCCCCAAACACCACTCGAGCGCCCGATGTGCACCACTTGGGGCACTCCAAAGTTATGGGGGGCACCCGAGGTGCACCACTTGGGGCGCCCCAGTGTCGTGAGGGGCACCTCAGCTCCTAAAAGTTGAGAAAAATTAAACCGAACTTTCCCTAAAAGGTGATTTTGTGACGTAGCACTTGCTCATTGGTTCCCCAAACATGTGGGATCTCGTCATAGGCAAGTTATAACCCTATTAACACCTCAATTAGGTCATTTTACCTTATTAGAATAAATAAGGAAAGAAGTAGAGGGATTAAAGAAAGTTCTTGAGCAAAGTGTGGGAGTTCTTCCTAAATTGAGTAAGTTTCACTCCCAACTTTGAAAATCTGCTGAGATTACTTTGTTTTTTACTAGAACTTCTTAGTTTTATTCTTTTAATGATTATATTTACTCTAATATTGTAGAACAAGGTGGTTTGAGGAAATGAAGTGAAAGCTCCATTGCCTAGAAGTCTTTGGATTGAGCTTTTGGTAAGAACATTTAGCTTACTATAAATGATTTGTGTAAATCCCTCTTTGATCTTTGGAGTTGGTATTCAAAACCCTTTAAAATCTCTAGAAAATCATTGGTTGAACATTTAGATATGGTTTATTCATAGGACTAAGCTCCTTAGTAAAAACATCTAGCTTACTATGAATGATTTGTATAAATCCCTCTTTGATCTTTGAATTTTGTATTCAAAACTCTTTAGAATCTCTAGAAAATCATTGGTTGAATATTTGGATATGGTTTATTCATTGGACAACTCCTTAATAAGATCATCTAGCTTACTATGAATGATTTGTGTAAATCCCTCTTTGATTTTTCGAGTTTGTATTCAAAACCTTTTAGAATCTCTAGAAAATCATTGGTTGGACATTTGGATATGGTTTATTCATTGGACTAAGCTCCTTAGTAAGAATATCTAG
>JAOXJP010114813.1:0-28010 GCA_025762735.1 Platanus orientalis
CATGTAGACACCAAACCAAACCGGGGTTAGATTTGGTCAATAACAAAAAATATATTAATATTTTTTATTATTTTTATTTTTTTCCATAAACATTAAAACTTATAGGTGGATGTCTATTCTTCACACAATTTTACCCTTTTACCCTCATAACTATTTGAACTGAATAGTCAAAAATGTGACTATTAAATCACCACATTTAAATCCTTGTATATTCCGAATAGACATGAAGATGGCTATTAAATTGCAATATTTCTATTTTCGTGTCTATTCAAACATTATAAAGTTTGATTTTATACATGTTCCGAATAAAATAAATCTATAAATATGTTCGTTCTTTCAACAACAAACAACTTTGTCCTAATGCCAAGGGTTGTTAAACACAAACCCAAAATGAGGAAATGATGAGGGTAAAAGAGGCGCCACCCCCCTTGTACGACGTAGAGGGCTGAGGCACAAGGGGGTATCATTTCACTTTTGGGGGATGTCACATCACCCCCAAAAGTGAAATGATACCACCCCTCTGTCTCAGCTCCCAACGTCAGACAAGGGGGGTGGCGCAGACGATACTCTCCCACCAACGAGTAGTGTTGCTCATTTATGAAGATGGGTTCTGTCCCATTAATCTTAACATGATTGGCGGGTCAAGAAACGGACTTACCCGTCACGTTTGGGTAAACATCTATCAGCCCAAATTTTTACAAATTGCAGATTCCCGAGGTGGTTGGTATGCTTAGGATTCGAGGTGTATAGAATTTATAGATGGCTTGCTAGTAAGCTTTAGTTTCTATAATAACCTGTTATTGGGCCTAATTCAATGAACCAATAGTAGAACTAAGCTTTTATGAGCCAGGTTTACAAAACCTAGCTCTCTCAAGCCTATGGCTTTAGAAGGCCATGTTCACAGCTTTTCTGGTTTAGTCGTAGAACTAGCTAGTTGCAAAACCTTGCCGTTTGTAGAAGCTGGTCAGTCACAGAACTGATCAGGTTTTTAAAAGTCATTTTAGTTGGGGAACTGATCGGTCAGCTGCAATTCTTTGGATTTTGCAAAACAGGTCCATTGTCGTGAGTTGTTGAAGGACTCGTATCCCTCCCTTTGTGTCTCGGCTCGTGGTGGCTCATTTATTCACTGTCGCAAAGGATGTGAGTCTGATGTTGAATGGGTTACTGCATATCTATTCACAGATCCTTGCAACACATCCAAATGTGTGAAATCACATCTAGATATTGAAAAAGAATTTTACATTCAAATGTTCATACGTTCAAGTCTGCACCCGAGTCCGCGATGAGGTGCTTGCACCTTTGCCTCACACAGGAGAGGTTCTCTCAAAATACACATAAAGAGGGTGGGTGTCTGGTTATTAAGTGAAAAACATCAATGTACCAGCCGATGTGGGACTACAAAACGGCGAAGAACAAAAAATAAAATCAGAACAGAAAATTAGTTGAGCATTTGTTGGCAGCATGTGGGTACTTGTTGGTTGGCACGACATAATTTGGATTGTCTAACAGTTTCAAGCACTCTAGAGGCGGAGAAAAGAATCTTGAGTGCATTTTGGTCAATACAAATAGGCTCCACTGTAACTAATGCTCCCATTGTACTGTAGAAATGTACCCAATATCCTTTTTTCGAACATTAATATTGGTTGTTGCAGTGGGTGATATCGGGGAGGAAAAATCCTCCCCTGCCCGCAGATTAATGGCACCAGTGCCATTTCCTCTATTTATTGGTTTTCAATTTTTTTTTTTTTTTTTTTTTTTTTTTTTTTTGGTCCTTTAGGGGAGGAGGGGTAGGTTTTCAATTGGTTGCTTGAGCATCAGTAATTATCATGCAAAATTGCCAAATAACGAGGTAAAATATATATTTTTTCTAAATCGGTTTTTAGTGATATTTAATTACTTTTTTACCTTAAAATTGGCTATTGGATATAATAAGAAACCGAATAACTCTCTCTCTCTCTGTGTGTGTGAACTCATACACGGATGAGATATCTATCTAATTGTGTACAGATACACCAGAGTCACACCACCTCCTTCGTTCCCAAAGTCTATCTAACTAATGACTGAAGCATTAAATAGAGACAATAAAGACGACATATCTTGTGTTGTTGTTCGGTTAATGGGTAAAGCATGAGGGCTATTAAACCTCTTCGGCATTATATCCATATGAATAACTTTTCGTGGATGCCTATCTTTGTAGAAACCATTAAGGGGGTTTCCAGGTAGGGTGATCCTAATGAAAACCCAGCAGAAATATGAAATTACCCGAACACAGGTTATACCCCTCCTTCGTACCCCCTTCCCTCCCTTGTATATTTATTCTCTTTCCTAGCTTGTGTGGTTTGATATTATTTGATTTCTTCATGTTGGCAATCTCCCAGTGATTTTCTTTCTTTTAACTGTTTTTATTAATTTGCACAAAGACTACAAAGCTGTGTAGTGGAGATCCATGATTTTTATTCAATTTGTGAATGCTGGAAAGTGGTTTTGTTGTTAATGATGAGAATATACTCGATATGGAGTACTCTTGCGGTACTGTTCAATGGTACATCTTTCCTTCCATTGTTGTGGTTTGAGGTTATCAACCCATTCAGTGTACATAAAGTTTTTCTATGAGGGATTAATCAAAATAAAGAAAAAGAAAGAGGTGAAGAAGAATTAGAGAATCATGGGAAAGATATTAGGAGAGTGATGAAGTTGGAATAGGAAAGGGAATGGGTTGTCAAATTCGGTGCTTTAAGGGTATAAAAGGAATAGCAAAAAAATCTTAGCCGTTAACTACCGCTTTTTTTCCAAATTAATCATACAAACACCGATTTGGGAAATAGTTTTTTTTTTACCTCGTTATTTGGCAATTTTGACAAAACTTTCAACTGTTTTAAGAAAAAAAATCCCATTGAAAAAACATTTGAAGGACATATTTTGACAAACTTCTTTTTCCTTTTAAGCAAAACAAGCATATTAGTTTACCCACAACCAAACCATCCCTCAAACGTGATCACTCAATTTGTGGATGGTGGTTTCCTGATTGAAAACCAAAGTTCACTCTTTTTACTATCATTGATAATCATTTTTGAAGTCTTACTTTAAGAGTTGCTTTAAACATGAGAAAAAAAAAATTGCAGCTTCCTCGTATTCATGTTTTGGAGAGCGGGCAAAGAGATTATATCTAAGTTGATGGCAATGTGAAATCAACAAGAAAATGATTGAGGTAAGACAATTACACAACAAACAAGAATTTATTCGGTTTGATAATTATTGTACAAAACAGCACAATAGAACAAAACACGGAGAGGATTTAAGTATGTGATCTGCATGACACAAAATAAGATAATAGTAAACGGAAAAAAACAATCACACAATACAAATTTTTACATGGTTCAACAAGTTTCTCTACATCCACAGGTAAAGATGATCAAGAACTTTCACTAAAATGGATAACAAAAAGAATACAAAACGTTTGATGAGTTCCCAAACCCAAATGCGAAACCCTTAGGAAAAACCACATATAACTCTCCACACAAATAAATGTTTGCTTCTCTCAACTAAAGTCTTATTTTTGTCACACTTTTACATCCCACAAAGCAACCTTACTAATAAGAAAAGACGTTTCTTAGCTGACACCACGAGAATTCAAGACACTTCCGAACAAATCACCACCTTGACTTGAATTCTACCAAAGAAAAATGAACAACTCCTTGATCACCTTCTCCACCAAACCTTGAAGGAAACACAATCAGTTATCTTCTAAACTAATCAAGTCCAAACTACCCTTGAACTCAATCACCAAACCAAACTTTATTGACATTTCTACTAGTTGATTCCTCAACACTAAATGCATCCGCAACCATGCCTTCAAAACCAACTCTGATTAAATGTTTAACATCCAAATTTGGTACAATTTCGTGTTGTTGAATTTACAAAGCTTAAATAGGTCTAAAATAAAATTCTCACGTCCCAACAAAATAGAAGTATCACACTCCAACTCCACCTCTAATTTTACACATAAATCTCTATCTTCTATTACCTATTTGCTTGGACGCAAAAAGACATAATCACCAAAATCAATACCTACATGTTGCTTTCCATGAGCACATCACTCATGAAACACAAACTTCTCACCATGGAGCAAACCACCCTAGTTACTAAAATCTACTAAATTTCTTACACACATATGAAACATTCGTTTATGTCACAACTGTGTACAAAGTTTACTTGAATATGGTGCAAAAAACAAAAGTGTTCTACCTTGAACAGGGTTCCTGAGCAACACATACAAGTTTCTAACCTTCTTACTATAAGCCAAAACCATTATTTCTAACTTTTCAACCTCAAATCTTATAGTCTCCATTGAAAAAGTCCTCAAAACAAAGAATCTTCAACCAGCAACTCTAGGCAATAGCAACTAGTGGAAGATAAATAAAAAACCTCTAGCAACTAGCAACTAGCAACTAATAACACAAAAGAACATTTCACTCTAAACAGAAGTAATCCTCAAAAGTAACCCGTAACAACCTTAAGCTCCGATACCAATTTGTTGTGATAAAACAGTACAACGGAACAAAACACTGATCGGATTCTAGTATGTGATGTGCATGAAACAAAATGAGAAAACAGTAAACAACAAATAACAATCACATAACACAAAGTTTTACTTGTTTTAGCAAGATTGCCTACATTCATGAGAGAAGATGATCAAGAAGTTCCATTAAAACGAATAACAAAGAGAGTACAAAACACACAACAGCCAATTCTCAAACCCAAAAGTGAAACCCTAAGGAAAAAACCCAAGAAACTCTCCATTCAAATATGTTCTTGTTTCTTTCAGCCAAAGTCTTGATTTTTATCGTACTTCCTCAGCTCACAAAACATCTCTTTATAGAGACCCAAGAAACCCTACTTTTTAAAGTAGGTTAAAACCCCAAAGTAACCTTACTCATAAGAAATGACATTTTTCAGCTGAGGTCATGAGAATTCAAGGCACTTCTCAATGATAATACTGTTTATGTCCACAACAATGGCAATTCAAAGACTTCCACTATGATGAATTTTGAGTAACAAAAGGTTATCAAAAAAAATTTCTTGCATGACTTACATAAACCAGACCAAATCACAAACCTAGTTTTACCTTAAAAAAAAAAAAAAATTGTTCTAATCATAATAGATGTTCATTGTATGTGATAGGATTTGAGGCACAAGCTTAATGTTCTTGACTTAGTTTCTTGTGAGTTTCAAAGTGTTAAAGAAGAATGCACTACCTTTGCTACTCTGAGATGATGTAGAACATGTTGCCCCAAATTTCTTAGAGAATAAGGAGCAAGAGAAATTGGTAAAAAAGGGAATTCCTTTATTCTTCCTTGCGGATTCAATGTAAATATGTTTTTTGTTATTTGAGATTTCAATGATTCTTAAAATCAACTTGTGTTGTTGCGACTGTTTCAACATGCGGACTTCAGCAACTTTGTTGAATCATGCAAATTTTGTGTCCTTATTTCAACTCTTTTTTAGCGGTATCACTAATAGGAAGTGTGGAGCTTGATAGTACTATACACCTTTCTACTCTTCGCGGATCCAATTGATAGGAAGTGTGGAGTTCGAATTTTTAGCAAGGATATTATTGTAATTTCATACTTATACAGTGTAACCCTAATTATATATGTATAATGTTGAGGGTGGTTCTAACTTGATCAACTTGTACTTTCAGCTTTCAATCATAGTGAAAAATTGCAGTGACTCTATGGACATAGCCTAAGTTGGGTGAACCACATAAATTTGGTGGTTTTTTGTCTTTGTTTTCTTGATTTTTATTCTGTTTTATTTCGTTTTTCACAATCCTTGATCATGGTAAATTCCTAACAACCCCCCTAAATGAGTTGTTCAAATTTTCTAAAGCACTGATTCCATATATTAAACTTATTGTAGTTTATAAGGATCTAAATCACGACATGTTTTTAGAACCAAACTGGACTTTTATTAGTTGTATTTGGCCCAAAACTGAAATTTTCAAGAACTGCTCAAAACCATCTAAATTTGCTCATTTTTACAATTAAACCAATGAATTAGACAATAGAATGGATAGAATGTTTAGGTCATGCCATTGAGTTACCAAGGCTAAAACCACAATCAAATTGGATTGAATAAAAAATTGTTCACCTGACCGGCTTGACACCTAATCTGGTTTTCTAGCCTATACTAAGCTTGTCTTCTAATATGTGTACCGGAACCATTTTGAGTTTTCTTTTTTTCTTTCTTTTGTTTTGCGTATTTTTGGGTTTCCATGTATGATTCTTGTGTAGGATTTTTGTGCAAATATATAAAATCCTCTTGGCAGGATTTAGGGAGGATTTTTGAGAAAGTTCTTTTTTGGGGAGAAGTTATAATTTGTAATCTGAAATGCTTCTTAACCCGATGTAACCTTAAACAATATTACCTAATCACATAAATTTATTTATTTTTTGGTCAAAGAACCACATAAATTCTTGTGTCTTGTGTGATTGATTCTTTCATTTTTTTTTTCTTGTTTCGTTTCACATTGCATTAACCGAAAGCTGATCCCTTAGTCGTAACAAAGTGAATGATCTTCGCCATTTATTCAAGAGTTTAATTTTATGTACTAAAAGGAAAAACCAATAACATACCCATTTCTTTATTTCTTTCTTTTTTCCTTTTTTGGGTAAAACATACCTCTTTCTGTTTGCTAGAATATAAGCCAAATTATTCCATCGATGGAAAAAATATATATATAGCCTCAAATTCAGCCTAGAAGATCAGCATTCATAACAGTCGTATCAACAGTTGCGAAGCAAAGCTAAAGCTATCCTATTCCTTTCTCTATTGGTCGATTACCCAACTGCTTAAGCAGTATTATCTAGTCAGACATGTTGAATGTAAATTTATCCTTGTATTTTTAATTTAATAATTAAAATTTTTAAAAAATAAATTAGAAAATAAAAATTAAAGAACTCTGGTGCTGTGAACCAGATATCATGGTGAACAGTAACACATTCAGTGGTGAGGAAAGCAGTTAGGAATAGCACTCAGATCCTCTATAGTCATTAAAAGCATGGTAACGTGATGGGAAAACTCCCATATGGACACATGTTCAAAAATTTAAATATTGGACAGGTTTGAGATTTTTTGACCCCATGTTGTGCTGTGATTGTGTGCAGCACTTTAGAAAACCGTAGAGGATCCACGCTCCAAGAACCAGTGATAAATAACCCACCTAATTAAATGGTGATGGGTAAGTGACTGATTGTCCTAGCTTTTGGTAGGTGAGAGAGAGCAGTCAATGATATGGGTAATCATAACATACTTCTCCATCTATAATCCTTACCAGAGCAGAAAAGGAAAAAAAATCAGGTGAAAACGACTTTCGTGAGAACTGTGAAAACGGCATCAGGGTGCAGACACATCAGCAGCGAAAAACGATAAGTGCCTCCCAAAAAGTGTAAATCACTTTTTGTTACTGATGGGTCAGCCCCTCTGGTGCCGTTTGCACAGTTCTCATGAGATTCGTTTGCACATTATCTAATCCCAGCAGAATTACATGATCATCAAAGCGAAGAAGAAACAAAGTCATGCCGTAATTTAATGTACAGTTGTATATCTACATTAATTTATTAGCTTAAGATTAGATAATTATTAATTAATGGCTTCTCTCTCAAGAGCTGGGAAGCTCTCTTGGATCCATGCAAGAAATTGACAGTGTTAAAGGTACTATAGTTTTGAAAACCAGATTGGACCGGTTAGACCGGAACGGCAGTCTACACAGCTCTATAAAAGCTTTAAGCTATGATCTCCTAAACCACAAATAACTGGCAAAACCAGTGGGTTTTTTACGAACCCGATTCTAATTAAAGCAATCAAATTTTATTTGTTTTAACAAATTATGAAGAAAAAATTAGAAATCTGCCTTTCAAAATTCCAATCCCACTTTCCATGAATTACTTGATTATTTTTTTTTCTTGGTATTTATTACATTTTTAGTATGTCTAAAATTAGAAACCTAGTCATATGCCTAGGGGTGATAATGAGCCAAGCTAGCTTAGTTCAACTCGGAGCTCAGCTTATCATAAGTCGAGCCTGAGCTGAACTTCACTAAGCGTCATCTAAAAGCTTGGCTTGGTTTATGTGTGTGCGTGTGAAAATAATAATACTTAAAAAGGATAAATTGGATTACCAGGACATTAGACTGTTGGACACTTTTTTCCCCTCTGTGGCGAGGGAGCCAAGTAGAACATATATTTACCTGCCTGAGCCAAGCTTGAACTTTGCCTTCATATGACTCTTGCCTTCTTATGCCTTCTAATGCAATATGAATTATTTTATTTTTGGGTTATTTTATTATATTTTACATATGTTTTAAGCAAACCACTATTAGATCACATAAACCGATGGTCAAACCTGATTGAACCTGACCTTCCACCTTACCGGTTCAATGGCCGGTCCAATTCTCAAAACTACTGAAAGGTACAATTGTACAAACGACCTCTCTTATTAATGAGACACCGGTGGACCTCGCATCACTAATGCGCCTGAGCATTTATTTTTTAATAAATTTCATCTACCCATCTTTTATGTTTTCCCAAAATCCACAACATCCAAGCGATATCATATTAAGATTCACTTCACTTCTGTGAGAAATCACAGAGAAAAATAACATGGAAGGCATATCCGTAAGCTTGAGCAAGGCCCTGAGAAGGTATTGGAGGAGAAAAGGCTACGAACGCCTCACTGTGTGCCGACGCCGTCCACGGAGGCGTGTCAAGCTTGCTGTTCTGGGTTCGCTCCGGCGGAGGCGGATCTGGCGCCTTAAGATTAGGCGCAGGCTCCGGCTCCGGCTCTTTCCCACCAGCTCTCCCAAGAGGTTTTTCCTAAGACTTCGAGATGCCTACGTCAACTTTATGCTTCGATTCGCCAACTCGAGGGTGGTTGTCAACAACGGTTTCGGCGGCGCCGGCGGTGGTGCTCCGGTGGTGGCCGGCAGCAGGAAGCCGCCGATGAGAGACTATGAAGAGAAGGTGATCGTTGAAATATATAAATCCTTGATGTGGGTTAGTTAGTGCTTTGCGACGCAGGGATTTTTGTCTACTACGACAGTTAGATTCGGTGTTTCTTGGTGTCTCCCGTTTTTTCTCTCTTGCTTTTCATTCCTGTTGTTCTCTTAATTTTACTTAATAAAATTCTGTTTTCCCCATTAAGCATGCATCGAGTTGTTTGTACATAAGGTAAGTTAATGGTGACAGTTACATAAACCGTTATATGAGTCGCGTTGCTCGTTGACGAGGTTAACTGCCCGGGAAGGACAAAGTGACTTATGTCCTACCCTCTCTTTCGGGTTGACACCTATTCTGTTGAGGGCGTTTATACTAATTTTAGGTCAAAAGTTGGCTGTGACAAATTATTTTGTAGTTTTTGTAGCATGAATAAAAATGGGTTTTTGTCAATTTAACATGTGTCAATCAATGGCACGTCTACAGAGGTCTTTGTCAACACAGACAATCAATCTCTTTTTTCTTTTGTCTTTCGAATCTCATTTTTGTCTTTTTTGTGTTTTATTTGGTTCATACTACAAGAAAACTATAAAAAAAATTTGTCACATATTGAGGGTAGTATGTGGTAGCAAATTTTGCAATAGTTTTTTGTAGCATGAACAAAAGCACGCTTTATTGTCTTTTAAAATGGGTTGTTGTCTTTTTGTTAATTTTTTTTTTTATATTACAAAAAGCTACAGAAAATGTTGCTACAGCTGATCACCTACCTTAATGTGCTTTTATAACTATTAGTAGGGATAATTGATTAATTGGCACGGATAAGTCTAATCTCTCGCTGTCATGGAGAAACATCAACTTTATTTTTTGGGAAAGGACCTGCAACACCAAAACAGTATGTTCTTTCATGTCCTCACATCATAAGCTGACACGTGATTTTTTAATGAAATTGGTGCCTCCTATTCATTATAAAAATAAAAAAAAAAAGATATTTGGTGTCTCTTTTAAAAAGGGAGCAAAATTGTTCATTTGAATACTTTTTTTTTTATGGTTTTAACCCTATAAGCCTCATTTTATGGCACCTATTTTTTCGTGTTAAAACACTTGTAAAGTTTTAACTTTATACATCTCACCTTTTGTGTGTGTGGACATGGGCGAACATACTGTTTTGGGCATAGTAAATCCTTCCCCTTATTTTCTTTGCTTAAAATAGAGAAATATCAATGGCCAATCATGGATGGATTTGTTAGGTCAGTCACAAAGGTGGATTGTATCCGCTCCTCTTAACTAACACTCCTCTCCACCCCCTGTCAAGGGGAGGCCATGTCAGTGCCAACAAGTGATTTTCACTTTTTGTGGGAGGCATATCACTTGTCAGCATTGATGTGGCCGCCCCCTAACAGGTGCAGAGAGGAGCGTTAGATAAGAGGAACGGATATCATCCACCCTCATGAATCACTTATAAAGATAAAATTAATAATAAGAAGCTAATGTTCTGTGATAAAAATGCCTCTGTAGTGTATATGGTGAATTATAAATAGACATGTGTTGTTTTGGGGGGGGTAAATTGATCCAAATTAGTGTTCAGTTGAAAAAATAGTCGGTCAATAAAAGACATCAAAATAAATAAATAAAAAAACTCATCATGTGTCAATCAATGGCATGCCTTTAGTGTCTCAAAACAAACAATCATTCACTTAAGAAGAAAATTATTCACTTAGATTTTTGTTAGGTGAATTCTCCTATTTAGCCAGGTGAAGACATGATGTGACTGGTCCAAACTGTCCATCATATAGGCCTACGTATGTCGGTGACTTCTCTTATTTCACTCACATGGAAAAATGAATGACTAACTTGGACTGTCCATCCAGGCCAAATGATCAGCTGCAGCAACTGTTTTGTGACCAAAACTGATGTGACCATGTGTAATGTAAAATACAGATTCACACAATGTGTTTTTTATTTGATGTCTCTTATTAGACAACTACCTTTTTAATGATTGCATTTTTGACGCTTTTAACCCATATATACCACATGTCAACCCATGGTGTGGTCACACCAATTTTGGTAACAGATCAAGTGTTTACCCTTTATGCATAGTCATATTATCACGGCCATTTCGCCTAACTTGTTCACATGGACTATACCTTGTGACTTGGGTCACTGGTGACAGTGGGGTGGCCCATGGTGTGATCGAAGCAATGCTTATCGATCACCAGAGGGGTTCACATCACCTGCAACGACCCTCTTTGTGTGACGTCGTGAGAAGAGACACATCGTGAGTATCATTTCACTTTTTGGAGCTGTCACATCACCCCCAAAAAGTGAAATGATACTTCCCCTCTGTCTTGTCTCACGACGTCGCACAAAGAGGGTCGTCGCAGGTGATATTCCCCCCAGTTAGTAGGTCTGTATTTGCCGATTCCTACACTTACAAGTACGGTTGTAATTTGGGCCTGACTTGTCCAGCTCGAAAAATGGCCAGCTGGGGCGTAGTGACATCGGACTGGGCCCACTGCTAGGTCAAAAGCAACTTTTGGGCCGAGTTTTGTTAGACTGTACCTCAGCCCAAAAGTGTCGAACCCAGACCCAATTTGCGTATTGTTTATAATAATAGGCTGAGTTTGATTGGAATGACATTGGCTGGGTATGGGCTATGTTTTTATACTTCTGGCAAACCCCAAGCCGGACCATTACGGCCCAATTTGCAGCCCTACACATTCACTTCATGCAAACTAAAAGATTGAAAGACAAACTGATTTAAATCATTTATTAAACGGATGTTTGATCTAGGATTAGAATTTGACCGGGCAGTCGATAAAGTCAAAAGATTGCCGATGCAAAAAAAGAAAGCCATAACGAAATCACTTTTTAGACAGTCTCAAGCCCATTTGTGCTCTCTTGTGTCATACTGTGCTTGTAATTCTAAAGATGAGTACTTTTTTTTATTCCCCATCTGGTAAGGTAATTTTCTAATTAATGGCATAATGTAATTGATGTAATTTGTTTGGTACAGCTGAATCAAGCGGCAACATCTTCGCCGACTCTCTACAATTGATTGTTTATCAAATTCTTGAGCAACATTTTTTGGAAGTTATTGTAAGGAGTTGACAACATTTTGAAATATCCAAACATGATATCCCTCCTTTAAGCTGGAGGAAGCAATAGTGTTATAGTGAGGCCCATCAAATTTCTTACTTCCATAGAAGAACTCTAAAACAGCAACTCACTCCTGTTTGAAAGAACCCTTCTACAAATGAAATAATGGAGACAGTCCAATGCCACTTTGATTAAATTCAACCAAAAAAAAAAAAAAAGGCCTGTGTAAAATGTAATCAGCGTTGTTGCATTTTATCCCCTCCAAATTTGTGTAAGAACGGGGTCGCCTGTGAATGAATACACTCAAGGGTATGGTTTTATTTATTTATTCTGTTTTTGTATGGCCATGTGGGCCTACATCATGACAACCACTCGAAGGGGGACCAGCCTAATCCAATGAGAAACCAGAGCAGCACTGGTCATCCACCACTTGGTCTGATATCAAAATCAAGTGCGACAACCCCCCCCCCCCCTGATGGGACACTCAGGAGGGGGAATCAAAAACCTCCAAAAAGTGAATTGATTCTGCCCCCCCAAGTGTCCCATCAGGGGGCGTGGCGCATACGATTTCATCCCAAGTATGTATTTGGTAGGACTACCTTAGGGACCAACACATCAGCAGCATCCCAAAAAGTGTAAATCACTTTTGGTGCTGACATGTTGGCACTTAACATCTGTCCTCCTTTAGGCTAACTTTATAAATCCTGCATAGTCTCTTCTGTTCAAAGCCGTTCAACCGTTTTTCTTTTTCAATAATTTATATATTTATACTAATAGCGGGAATTTCCTACGAGATAGAGTTTTGCGTCATACAAGATCTTTACAAACTTAATTACAATATTGAACCTTAACATGAGCTAGATTCTGGATGAAGTTCTGGTAGATCAAAGAACTATTCCTGCCCGGCCATGGCTTAGAAGATTTTCCATTTTGCAATGCCTTCACGACTTGAAGGCTCTGCTTTGTTGCTAGTAGAATGCAAGAAAGTGAAGCGAAGTTAATTGTATGAAAATGAGTAAAGTGAAGTGAAGTAGAGTCAAATTGTGTTTTTCAATAATTGTTTGGTTGATTTAGATTAAAGTAAGAAAGTAAAAAAATATAAGAAAATATTATTTACTTTCATAGTATTTTGTTCCAATTTGGTTGGATTTTGATGAAAGAAATAAAGGTATCAGGAAAACGTTAAATGAAAAGTCAATATTTTGATGAACATTTTCTTATTTCAACCAAACGGTCATTCTATTTGGATTTTTTGAAGATTCATATTATTTTCCATTACTTAAGTAGCAATTAAGCACAGCCGAAGTGAGTTGGACCCTAAGAGGGTTCGAGTTGAGTTCAATTTCTGAGTTTGATTATGAAAATTATGAAGACCCCAAATAACTGTTCAGCCTGGGCTGGAAATAGCCCTAGGTTTAAGCTTATCATGTGAAGCATATATGAGTGCGAATCTACAGTCTAAGGTTCTAAAGGGACCAAATATAAAGCAAATATAAACATATTTGTCTTTGTAGTCGTTTATTTAGCTGCAATGAAATCATTTCGTTTCAAATTTCCATTGCATTTGTTGTCACAAGGTGTTGGTTCAAAATGAACTGATCAGAATTATACTTAATAACATATATCATTCCATTTTATAAAAAAAAATCTAAGATGACTTCATTTCTAATTTTAGTTAACAAATCGGTATACATATGAATGAGTTCATTTTAAATCATCACTTTATGGTTACAAATGCCTTGAAAGTTTTAAATAAAATTATGACATTACAGTTAGCTGCCAAACAGGCCCTTAATCAACTATTTCATTGAGTTCGGATATTTTGTAAATATTTATAAAATCATTAGAGGCATAGAAACTATAGAGTTATAGAGTTGTAAGATGATAAGTGAAGTTCAACCAATAAAAAAGAACTAGGTACTGAGGAGATAAAATTTTTCTTTTATTAGAAATATGAATAGGAGAGTAGAAATGGGTTAGGATTAGGGATAATATATTCATACGTTAGTATTCTATGCAACATTGTATATAATAATTAAAATGGATAGGAATATTTAACTGAATAAATGATTACATATAATCACATTTGAAGTTCGAATCCATGCCCTATTTTTCTTAAAAAAAAAAAAAATAATAAAAATCCAAGCCCTACTAAAAATAATTTTATTACCAATTTACCCTTAACTCCACCAGGTTCCGTGCCAATCAGTTGTGGATTTTCTGGGTCTCTCCACATTTATAAGGTTATAGGAAAAAGATATACATAAAGAGAAGAGAAATGACAAAAAAAGAGAGCCATCGAAACCAGATTTTTTTCAATCCTGGGGAGTGCGTATGTGGACCAGCACATTCATGGGCTGCCACCCTAACACACATTGTAGGGACTATGGAGGTGGTGGACCTATTCTGCTTTATAGCGACAAGTTCAAGGTGTAAGACTTTTTTCGTTATCGCGAAAGGAAGTACCTATCCGACACGACACACGCTCCATCCTCATCTATATGACTATATGGGGAATTATCGTTGAGATCGATTAAGGTTATTTTTGTCATTACATAAAGGGTTAATGGGGAGTGATTCGGTAATCAAGAAGAGACACGTGATCTGTAGATTGACTGACATATGGTCTCCTCTACGGCCTCATATCCTTCTCTACGGCACACGTGGGTAGTGCACGGCATGGACCGGGGAAAGTTACGTCTAGAGTCGTCCCAGCTTCTCCGTAAAAGAAGGGCCGTGCTCGGGAAAGCAAATATATGCAGGTCCATCAGCTAAGAGTATGTCACATCAGCTCCAAGTCCTAATGGACAGATTCCACGCCAGTTTTGAGCCGATAAGGATCTGTCCAGCCTCCGTATGACTTGTTAGGGTCTGTCTGGCCTAGCAAGTTGACGTCACAAAAAAGGAAATCTGTTTTTTTAATACCTCTTTTTTTGGTGAGGTGTCAGCCTGTAGACAGACAGGTCCTAACAGGCCATAACGAGGCTAGACAGGATCACCGCTAGTCTCGGACAGATAATACGCTTCAAGAAACGGAAGTCAGAGTTGGAACCTTATGCCCATGGTGTCACTTGTCTGGACGCAGTAAACACAACTTAATTTAGACTTGGGCTACAGACTTCCGTGCTTGTGCTCCAAGGACTTAGTCAGGTGTTGTTATACAGTACCAAAAATAAGGAACCGCATCGTCTGGTTCGCTTCCATTGTGCTCCATTAAAGTGTGGAGTGCATGTATCCTTCACATCATGGATAGCAAAACAAAAAACAACAACAACGAATCAAACCGTGAGAAGTAGAGGACACGTGCCACTCCCACTTTAATGGAACACTGTAAAACACGATGGGAGTGGACCAGGAGATACGGTTCCCAAATATAAATAAATCCAGTTGGGATTTGGTATGTCTCCTTAATGACCTGTTATGGTCTTGGCGGAGCAAACAATATGCGGCATAGAAAAGTGATTTACACGTTATAGTAGATAATTTCTACTTTTTAATGCTACGTGTCAATCATTGCATATGCCTAGACCATAAGGAAGGTACCAAAATAAATATATACATATTTATTGTGTATTAATACTACCCTCCACAAGCATCATGTGAAGCACTGATTGGTACTGTCAGTCCATTCGGACTGGAGATGATTCAAGCCCCTGAAGTGCTCGCCATAACTTTGCAATATCGCTCATTACATAAAAAACCAAACCAGATCGGTAGGTTGGACCAAAAAATCTGAAAACCAACCAGCCAAGCATGTTTGGATTCAGGAATTAATCTCTATAAAACCAGGGAATTTCACAGGACAACTTCAGATTGTTATATGTTATTTCCTGTCCAGGGCACCAGGTGACTTCATTTGGAATAAAGTGGGTGGGAATTTGAAATTTCATCTAACCTTGCCAATTTTATTCCATGAGAAATGTCTTGGATATTTCTGTCCAGGTACCAGGATTTGATGTCCTGGACACCAAATCCTGGACAGAACACCTTTGTAGTTCTTGAAAAAGCTTATGACATTGTCAATTAACTCAAGATGACCGCTAGTTGAATTGGTTCAGCCTATCCAAGTCAATGTTTGGGTTGGTTCTGATAAACATGCAACAAGTTTTAATGCAATAGGTTGGTTTTCTTAGGATTTTTGGCAAAATGTTCTCAATAATAATAATAAAATTTCAAACCATATAATTATTGGGAACAATTTGTTTTGATAGGTAAACGTTAGGGTGCATTTGGATTCATAGAATTGGAATTTGTCATAGAATTTCAATTCTGCAAAATTGAAATCCGTAGAATTGAATTCAATGGATTTACAATTCTACCATTTGGATGCATATATATGGATGGAATTGAAATTCAAAAATCTCAATTCCACTGTTTGAATGCATAAATATTTAAAAATTTTAATCACCCCATTTTGTTTGCTCTCTACCTATTGGGTGGCCTTGAAATTGTATGGCTCATCACCAAAGACTCCAAAATCATACAAGTTGAGTACCAAAGCTTTACAGTCGCCATGCTCAGACATTTATACGGCTTATAGTTCCTTGGCAATCATTACAAAGATGTTATGTTTACTTTTGTCGGGATTTCAATGCACTTTGCCCACTTTGAAATATATATATATATATATATATATATATGTGTGTGTGTGTGTGTGTGTATCCAAATGTCTATGTTATTTTATAAATTGATCAAAATACCCTTGAATGGAAAATCTAGCTCATTGTAATCATTTGAATAGACCTAAAGCATAGCTAACATGAGCTAGCTTTCCCACTTAGGGGCATATTGCTTAATTAATAAAATAACAAAGGGCATTTGGGACACTTTGTGTGTTAAAAAGCCTCCTCACAATTGCTTGAGGGAGTAGGGAATTTTCATCATTTGAATATATTAAAAACATAGTTAACATGAGCGGAATTTTCCACTTAAGGGCATTTTGGTCAAAAAATAAAATAACAAAGGGCATTTTGAGAAATTTATGGGCTAAAAAATCCTAATTGTTTCTTGAGAGAGGAATGCATTTTAGTCATTTTTTTAGGTAAGTAAAAAATGAATTAATAAGTTTAGTCATTTGAATAAACTTAAAGCATCGCTTACATGAACTAAAATTTTCACTCAGAGACATTTTGGTCAATTAATAAAGAGGGTACTTTGTGTGCTAAAAAAACTCCTCACAATTGCTTAAGGAGGGCATTTTAGTCATTTGAATAGACCTGAAGCATAGTTAACATGAACTAGATCTTCCATTCAAGGGCATTTTGGTCAATTAATTAAATAACAGCAGGCATTTTGGGTACTTTGAGTTATTAAAAAACTCACAATTGCTTGGGAGTGGAGGGCATTTTAGTCATTTAAATGGATTTGAAGTATCACTGAGGGTATTTTGTCACATATCGTTCCATAAAAAGGAATTGGAAATAACAACTTATAAGTTGTTATTTCAATTCCATTAATTTTGGGCTTCAATTCAACATTTTAATTCCATAGGAATTTGATTTAAATCCATTTCTATGATTTACAATTGACCCCAGACAGCGTAAATGGATTTGGGTACCCCAAATCTTTTTCCATTTTTCAAATTCCCTAAATCCAAACACATCCTTAGAAATTAATTTATTAGTAGGTGAAGACGGGGTTTAAACCTAGGTATGTGGTACAAAACCCACAGACTTTACCACCTTAAAAAAGTTGCCATCTTTAGAGCAAGAAAATTTTGATTTTCAAAATTTTTTCATGTGCCTATTTATTTCCTTGTCATTCATCATTATATTTTCACACAATTCTTGCCCATAAATTCCCCGTCATGTTAAAGTTGTAATACAAAAAAATTTTCTTTTTCATTTTCTTACCACCCAAACAACCAGGGAAAAAGAATAGAAAATTACAGATTTTTTTTTCTTAACCAATTTCCTTTACTTTTTCTTTTCTATTCAATTCAATCCAACCAGACAAGTCCTTACTTCCTTTTTTATCTCCAGCAGTTAAAACTCTTTCTATAAGGTGGAAAATGATTTGTGATAACAACAGGCACAAGCCCTTTTGCAAACTTTTACTGTAATTCCAAAATATTCTTACTTCCACCGATTTTTATCGAACCAAAATTAGCCTTAAAGTTCATGCATGAGTCTCCATGGCCGTATTATAGACCAACGGGGGATTCAACACAATGAACAAATCAGTAGGGTTTTAATGAATTCAAATTTGATGGTGCTGTGGCTCCTATCCTTAAGGCTTTAGGTTTGAATCATCTGCAGCTTGACTGCCAAACAGTGCCTAGCACTCATTAAATAAGTACTGTATATTTATACCCTGCTTTATCGTGGTCGGGGAGTACATATTTCTCCATTCAAACTGGAAACGATTGAAACCTCAATCCTTTGGCATAGAAATAAGAAATGTACTGAGGAAACTATGGGCTAGGTTCGGCGGGCTGGACAGATAATAGGAAGTTCACATCGTTCCCAGTGCATTTAAGGCAGTAAAATTGGGCCAGGAAGGCTTAAAGCATGTTGGGACAGAAAATAGATGGATTGGCCAACAATACTTCGGGTTGAGCTGAACTGGGGCCCAGTTTTTAGGCCCAAAGTTATATTTGGGCCAAGATTGGGCAGTCTGAATTGCTGCTTGATACCTGGTCCGGCACAAAGTAGTTAACTTCTGAGGATGGCCCAGCAGGGCCGAAATTAAGTAGCAGTTTAACCCAGCCCAAAAATTATTTGACACCCACGTTAGATCTATCTTTCATCCAACTGTGTACATTTATTAAGCCCAAACCTTAATTCTCCGTAAGAAGAAAAACAAACTCAGCCCATGTAAAATGTATTTAGGCTAGGGGCAGGTATTGGCCCAAAATCAACCCAAAGTTGAATGTGAAATGTTAAGTACGGCAGCCTGAACTCAACCCAAAGCCAATTATTGTAAAATGAGTTGTGTTTGGGCCAAGTTCGGGCACAAGTATGGCATTTCAGGCTAGGCTGGGCTAGGGGCTGGGGCTGAACTCGTCTACCCTAGCCTGCACCAGCCTTATGGATTAAAGCATAAACCAATTACTTTTTTATTGTCATATTCCTTGATTGGGGAAACACCGGTTCACCGTTACCATTATGTAGTCATAAAAGACATTAGAATGGTTTTCTGTTTTTCAATCTTTTTACAAGAAAAATATGTTTTATCCAGGGCTGTCAATCGGGCCAGGCCGAGGTCAGCTCGAACTCAGGCCGAAATGTTTTACCCAACCCCGAACTGGGCCCAAGGTAGTCATCCTGAACTTAGCCTGTTTTAAAACAATGGGCTTTGGGTCAAGTTTGGGCTGCTCGAATTAAAACTCTCCCCTTAATCTTTGGGCCGATTTTAGGCCCCTAATTGTCTGTAAATGCATATTAAACAGGCTTTTTCGAACAGCTAACCCTTGAACTATTTGATGATAGTAAATTTGTGTAAAATATATATATATTCTTCCGTAAATGCATATTATAGGCCTAATATCAGCATCTAAATAAAATTGTTATTTTTTAACTAGTTAGGGCAGGGCCTCGGGCAGAATTTGAGGCTGACAAAACTTGGCCCGGCTTGAACTCAGCCCACCTGAAGTTATGTTGCCCTAGCCCAAGGATTTTTTGGCTGGACTGTCCAGATTTAGCCCAGCCTGGCCTAATTGATAAGCTTAGTTTTATATTTTTTAATTGAGTAAAATACTATAGTATGATAGTATAAAGGCATAAGGGTGTTACAATAATATAGTAACACCTTTATGTTAAAGAAGAATGGTTAACAAGTATAACATGCAATATAATAATGTTGTATGGGTCTTAAAATAATGCTATAAAGGTCTCACGGTAAATGGGGTGTGACTTGGGCCTGCTATCCCATACCAATTGGTCTAGCTAGGCCTTGAGTCATGCCCCCAGTTTCAGTTTGGGCTCACCTTTGGCCTGGCTCAAATACAGCTCATTTACATCACCCCCAACCCTTATTGTATAGTTATAGTAACTAGCATAATAAGTTTCAACATACACTTTTACATCCCAAAATATGGAATGTTGTGGAGAAACATGATTTTCTTTTAATTTTAATGGGGGTATGTATACTCGACATCAACTATCTCTAATAATGCATTAGCAAAAATACGCTATGAACTACATATGAGAAAGAGAAGCCAAACCTATATATCGCCTATTATATACAATTTTTATTGGCAAGAACTTTATTTATTATGATTGGGACAAATGAATTTTATGCCTTGAATTAGAAGTATGCGCTTTCTCATGGTGTCATGTAAACAAAATTATTAGAGTGTGTTTCAAATCCATATATTTTCTTAGATAACTCTCGCAAATGTTTTGTCACTAAAAGCCATATTTGTTGTAGTGACATGCAAATGTCATCTTAGAAAAAGAAAAATAAAAAACTTTGTTGGGGACAAGCAAGTATGAGAAGATATTGTACTAGGGATTTTGATCCCTAACCCGGATAAAGAAGTGGGTTATTATGAAGTTAAACCTTTAATCAACCCTTCTAAATATGAACCTTAAAAATAAGTTATTTTAAGTTTATGCTAGGCATTCGTAGACATGGCCTTATATATAGAACAAAATATTAAATAGAATTTGTGTAGCCAACCCTAACAATTCTGTGAAGTTTTTTGTGCATATTCAAATATTTAAATTCAAATGTACATTTTCGATTAAGTAAATTATCTACTAAGTAGGAACTCTCAGTGTGAAAGTGCTTTTAATACTTTGTGCTCGGTTACAGTCATGCGTGGTTGGGCAAAAGCGTTGGAGCGGCCACCTGTTTCTCAACATAGCCTTCTATTCCATAGTCCTTTCAGGAAGCGCAGCAAACCAAATAGTATAAGCACTTTCTAGATGTAATTGCAACTTCAACTTTTGCATGGTAACAAAATGCGGGTAGCAAGTGCATTGTAAATTATTTTACTACATAAGGCATTAGAACACATTCTCAATATCTTGCAACAGTAAACTAATGAATATAGAATAAATGCATTGTGAGCTCATCTTAACATTGAGGGTCACGACTCTATTTATAAAAGAGAGAGAACAATCTAGACTAGCCTAGGCTACTCACAAAAAAAAAAAAAAAAAAAAAAAAAAAAAGCCTAGAAAGGCTGATATATAGAATATTCTCCCATAACGAATTTTAGAAGGAAACAAAAATAGTTATAATGAATATCCACTTCTATTCTAACAGTCCCCCTCAAGTTGATGGAGGTGGCAACACTATCAACTTGTCACAAAGAAATTGAAACCGTTGAATGGAGAGAGACTTTGTTTAGATATCAACAGTCTAATCGTGAGATATGATGAACTTGTTGAGCTTGCTACTGAACTTTCTCCCTGACATAATGGTAATCAACTTCAATGTGTTTGGTGTGTGCCCAAAATATGGGATTGGAGGAGAGAGCAATCACCGAAATGTTGTTGCACCAAATGGTGGGTTTTGTAAGCAAGGGAATGTGTAATTCCTTTTAGAGAATTTGAAGCCATGAAAGTTCCACAGCTATAGTGGCAAGAGCCTGATATTCGGATTCAGTGGAGGACCGTGCTACAATAGACTGCTTTTTTGGCGGTCCAGTTGAGTAGGTTCGGGTCTAAATAGACATAGAAGCCCATAATAGACTTGCGATCCAACGTGTCCCCAACCCAGTCAGCGTCGAAGTATGCTGATAGAGTGAGAGGGCCATTTTGTAGGTGAAGGCCACGATGAAGTGTGCCTGCAACGTATCTTAAGATCCTCTAGAAATGAGCAACTGAAGGAGAAGAGTAAGGTTTACAATTAAGCATACCATCCCTATCAAGAATGGTTTTGGCAAAAGTTGTTTGATTTAAGAAGAAGCCATGAGAAGTGGGCTTTATTTCAATGCCAAGGAAATGGTGAATGGGACTAAGGTCTTGCATATCAAAATTTGAGTGAAGGGTAGCAAGGAAAGAAGAAATGAATGATGGGTGGCTTCCTGTAAGAAGTAGGTCATCTACATAAACTAAGAAAAGAGTTATGCAGTTTGACTTATGGAAAATGAATAAAGAGGAGTTAGCCAAGCTAAGAACAAAACCTTGAGAAAATAAGAAAGATGAGAGGCGGGCAAACTAAGCTCGTGGAGCCTGTTTAAGGCCATAGAGAGACTTTTGAAGATGTCAAACATGGTGTGGGAAGGTGGGATCTTTGAAGCCAGGAGGTTGCTCCATGTAGATGGTTTTGTGTAGGTGGCTGTGAAGGAAGGCATTTTTTTTTTATGTCAAGTTAGTGAATTGGCTAGGAAAAGTGAAGAGCCAAGTTGATAACAAGTCAAATGGTTCGTAATTTAACCATGGGGCTGAATGTTTTGGAGAAGTCGATGCCTTCAAGTTGGTAGTAGTCTTTAGCAACGAGGTGGGCCTTATGGGGAATTATATTGCCAGACGAGTTAATCTTGAGACAGAATATCCATTTACAACCCAACAGATTTTGATACGGAGAGAGAAGAACCAAAGACCAGGTGCCTTGTTGTTGGAGAGCCTGGAACTCCTCAAACATGACAACATGCCAAGAAGGAGATTCAGATGCTTCAGAAAATTGTAATACCCTATGCTTCATTTAAAGGGTAAAACCATAATTTTATTTCTATAAGGGTAAAAATATCATTTCACATATTTATATAGACCTTAGAGTAGTCTAGGAACCGTTTGAACCAATTTAGAAGTATAGAACCCAAGTTGGACCATAAATTATCTAAGTTCAGAAGTTTTTCTAAGTGTTTAATTAGGGTAACTTCACAGAAAAACCTATACGAATCCCGAGATAATTTGGATATGAGACCTATATAATTGGAAAGGTCTTTAAGTCTACTTTTCAACGCCTCAAATGATGTCTAATTTAGAGTTTCCTAAGGAAAGTTATCGCAATTTTTCCACAAAGGGATAAAATTAGAAAATTTATACCTGCGGGGGTGCGAGGGCTAGAGGTGGGGGTCCGCAAGCATTGAACACTACTCATAAGGGCTCGACATTGTACACCCGAACCTTACTTTTTATGCTCGTGCAAGCCGAGCGCTCGAGCCACCACGGGAGGGCTTGAGTTAGGGTACTTGGTGAGCGCTTAAGAAGGGGGGTGTCTCGAGGGTTTGCGGGTTATCGTAAGGGCTTGAGTTTTGGGAAGCCAAAGAAATATTGGAAAAAGTACCAAAAATAAGATTTTTGATGTGACACTTACTCATTGGTCCCTTAATCATGTGAGATCTTGTCATGGGTAAGTTATAACCCTACCAATGCCTCAATTAAGTCATTTTGCCTCGTTAGAACAAAAAGGGAAAGAGTTAAAGAGATTAGGAAAGTTCTTGAGTTAAGTGTGTGAGTTCTTTCCTAATAAGATAAGTTTCACTCCTAACTCTAAAAATCTACTGAGATAACTTGTTTTCTTCCTATATTTTCTTGCTCTATCTAATTTATGGTAAACCTAATCAATTTACAGAAGATAGAGGAAAAGAGAAAGATGTATTAGAGGATTTTTGGAGCTCAGATAAGGAAGGAGACTAGGTTTTGGTGAGGTCCCATACATGATGTGCTACTCCTTTGGCTTCTTGTCATTTTATTTATTTATAATCTTCACTTTGGTTGAAATATTCATTTTCCTTGCAATTGAATGCTTTGTTTTTTTAGGTTTGGTGTATTTCCTTCATCCAAACATTATATCCATGGAGGATTAGTGAGTTCTCATGTTGATTTCTCTACTCCCTTGATTTTTCTGTATTTTTCTCCATTTTTTGTTGCTATTTTAGGAGAGATTATAGATTTTCATTGCTTTTTGCTAGAGATTTTGTGACTTTGGTAATTCTACACGTTCCATAGAATAATTCATTCCATTATGCCTTGGTAGAACTCTTGATTACATGAATTTTTTGGATTCTATGTGTATTGCAAGATCTATTCCATTTTGAGCATGTATTAGCTAAGATTTACTCATTCTTTTTATTTGTTTTCATGGACTCCTTGAAATTCTAAGTTTCTCTCTATGATTGAATATGAGAAGGTTAAATTCTTTTGAAATTCAAAGGGAAAAACAATTTCTACTTCATATACTTGATGCTTGCCTTAATTTTCCTATACTTGAGATTTTTATTCATATCATTATTTCTAGTGGGTAACCTCTTCTCAATTGATTATCTCCAAGCTTTGTTTCTTATGTTACTATATATGTTAATTGGTCTTTGATGCTATTATTATGCTCTCCACTTGATTATAACCGTTTAGATTTAATCTGATGAGTTCCATGTTAGCATCATTTCATTTATATATCTTTTTTGGAACTCTTATAATATGGTTGGTTTTAGAAAGTTAAAAGATGAATTTTCAAGCATTTGGTTTTGATGTTAGTATAAGCTATTACTTTTCATTTGGTTTTAGGTATTGGTCTTATATGGTCTCACTTATGAATTTCTACTATATGGACATCTCTTACATTGTAGTCTTATGTAGTTACATATTATTCTCTATATATGCATAGATTTAGAATACCGTTCGCTTTCGAGGTTTTGGTTTTGGACTCCATCACTGAGTGACATTAATAGGTGAAGACGACACTAGTTGCCTACTAGCACACTACTGAGGAAGATGATGAATTGATCTCATTACCTATGGTTTCAGAATCAAGAAAGAATTGTCAGATGCAAGCTGCTTAGTAAGAATTAAGAATGTACTTTCATGTAAATAGCGAAGGAAATGGTAGAACTGTATAAGATGTGATTATATTTAATGAGAAATAGCATCAGATTTGATATTCACTCTTCTTGATTAGTAGAATTCAATAATCTGCACAAAGAATTGACTCTATAAATGTGGTTTGGCCCAATAGATCTGATTCTTGTATAATTCATTTACATCTTTTTTTTTTTTTTTGGAACGATTTCTAGATTATGATCTTAGAAAGAAAAAAAAAGTGAGCTCACACTAACCAAATCTATCTAGTTTACAATTATTGTGGGCTAAATTTACAGTCCATATGCTCAAACCAGCTGCAGATTAACGACCAACAGTACGAGGCAACATTGGCAATGCATGTTCATTTATATGAATACCTCAATACTTGCATGTTTGACGATTAGCCTTTACTAGGAATGCAAATGGCCTGGATATGATTCAGATACTGGTATATTTGTATTTGGTTAATTTATAATCAGATATGCTTTGATGCCTTGGGGATTTTTACAGGCTAACCCTTGATGCCTTGGAGGATTTTGTAGGTTAACCCTTGATGCCCTGAGGGATTTTTACGGATTACATTGGTTTTATGACCTCATTTCTGGATCCAATCATTGATTGACATTAATAGGTGAAGATGACACTAGTTGCTCACCAACCCTTGATGCTTTGAAGGATTTTTGCATGCTAACCCTTGATGTTCTGGGAGATTTTTGTGGGCTATATTGATCTTATGACTCAATTTCTGGACCTAATCATCGGGTGAGAGTAATAGGTGAAGACGACACTAGATGCTTATCATTTTCGTATGAAATTTTAGTTTTGTCGGAAACTCTTCATGGGTTATATGATTTCAATTTTGTTAGGGACCCTATATGTGTTGTTCAATTTCAGTTTTGTTGGAGATCCTACATGGGTTATATGATTTTAGATTTGTCAGAGTCCTTACATGGGCTAATCCGTTGGATTTGGTATGAGGCATTTTAATGAGATTTGGTTTAGGAACCCTATATGGTTTGAGTTGATTTGATTCGAGGTTTGTTTTGCTAAAAACCCTTCATGGGTTATATGGATTTGAGATTTGTATTGAGCTTCCATAAGCATACACTATGTTTTTAAATCTATTAACTAAGACAACTTATTTACGATGTACTAAGACCTACTTATGTATGGGTATTTTGTAGTAAGCATTGCATTGCATGTTGCACTTTCCTTACACGCTTCACATTATATGCTTCAGTTATGGACCTTTATTGGTTTAACTTTAATATTTTTAACATCTTTACTAAAATCTGATTATCGATATAATTAGTTTGATTCATATTGTTTATGTATGTTCTGATTTGTTATTGAGTCATACTTGTGCAAATTTGATTTTTTCTTTGGGACATTATGTATGTTTTCTTACGGGCTTTATAGCTTACCCATGTTTTTAACCCATTTCAAATGGTGCCCCATAGTTCGTGTTCTTGTAGGCCCAATTTTAGTGTCAGCTCGTTGGGGGCGAGGGGACCATTTATGTTCTTTTATTTATGTTTACTTTTACTTTCAATACATTATGCATGAGACATGGGCCAATTGAGATTAAATTGATTTTGTTATTTAGTAGTTTTGATGGTGTTGAGATGATGGATGTTATGTAGCCTGTTTGATGGCCTTTTATGACATGGTTTAGATACTTATGGTTATGATTAGCTGTATGGTTTGAGATTAGTAGTTATGTAATATAGATGTGCAGGATTTAAATTATATTCCGCTGCTTAGTCTAGAATGCATGATGATATATTCCACTACACTCGTTGATGTTGACTTTATGATTATGTTTCTGTTGCAATGTTTTAATAATGAGGTTAAATAATTTTGATAAAAGAAAATGAAAAAATATATACATTACAATTTATACGGTAAGTTAAGTAACACTCATTTTGCAAAGAAATAGTCGAAAAATGTCACACTCTAAGATCTGCAACGCCACACACGTGTGCTTTTGTATATATTATAACTCAATTTCTGGGTGCAGGTTTTGGGGCATGACAAAAATGATAAGTGTTCAACAGCAGGATCAACGGATTGAGCAGTGAGGTAGAGACGATGCATAAGTTTAAAAATACTTGATTTGGCTTGAGTTTTCATGGGATGACAAATGAGACGTGTAGGTGAGGATGAGGAGGGAATGGTGGGTGTGGAAGAGGGAGAACTATGGGTGGAAGAGGAATGAGAAGAAATGTGGGATGCTAGAGATTTGAAAGATGGTTTCGGTGGAATAGTAGGGCTGGAAGACGATGAGTAAGAATGAGATGGAATTGATGGAGGTGTTAAAGATGAAGACAAAGGGAAGGAGGGAGAGGGGGAAGGTGGCAGACCAGAAGTAGGGCACTAAATGGGAGCACGATAGGGGAGGAATTGTTGGAAGGATGGCGATATGGAAGGAGAGGAAGCAGGAAGAGAAAGGAGAGAGGATTTAAAGAGAAAGATTGTTTCATAAAAAACAAACATGATGGCTAATGTAGAGATAGACAGAAGAAAGATCAAGGCATTGGTAGCTAAAGCAAGAGGCAAAGGAACACAGTGATATAGGTGGAAAACCACGAAGAAAGATAGAGGAAATTCTAATTCATTGTGTCTCAATGGAGATTACAACACCTATATATAGAGTTACAATGAGAAGAGATGCCAATAATGTGGCACCTCATTTTAGCAACATCTTGGATAGGAAAGTCCAAAGGAGGAAACATAATCAATCATATCAACCTATGAATAGTAAGGAGCTCTATTGAAACTTGGAAACATGTAGCCCCTTAGTGAAAATATCTACCAGTTGTTAAGCACTGCAAACTAAAGGAGTACAAATAACTTTGGCTTGCAAGTTTTTTCGAACAAAATGACAATCTACCTGAATATGCTTAGTCCACTTGTGATAGATTGGATTAGAAGCAATGTGTATTGTAGCCTGATTATCACAAAACATTTCTATTGGTTGGGAAGAACAAAAACCCAAATCCTGTAATAAAGCTCGAAGCCAAATTACTTCACTAGTGGTTAAAACCATTGCTCTATATTCCGCTTTTGCACTTGATCGTACAACAACACTTTGTTTCTTACTTTTCCATGGTACAAGGTTACCTCCAACAAAGGTACAATACCCTATTGTAGATCTACGCTCAATTGGACTCCTAGCCCAATCAGCATCAATGTAGGTAGTAATTGAATTGTGTCCATTCTTACG
>JAOXJP010114824.1:0-14012 GCA_025762735.1 Platanus orientalis
GATGTATCCATTCATGATCATGAATCATGTTGAAAACGGAAGTGTTTTAAGCCTTTATGAAACCCCTGTTTTGCATTATCAAAAAAAATTTAATTTTCTTTTTCTTTGGATTTAGTCCCACATTGGTTGGGTAGAAAACTTTTTGCAAAATATAACTTATCACCTTCCCTCTACTTGTGTATTTTGAGAGAAGTCCCTCCAATGTGCAGTGGCACAGTACCTCGCCTACACGCACGTGCTCGATCTTGGGCTCGGGTTTAGGTAAGGGTGCAAACAAGGGAAAAGGCTTAGTTAAGGGTGCTTGAGGTGCACTTTGCACTTCAAATCTGTGCATCATAGTGGAGTCACATTAAGGGTTGCAAAATTCTTTTTCGAAGTTCTAGATGAGATCTCACCAAGTTAAAGTCAGTCACAGTTGATGGGTGCATTACCGGATTGGTTCACGACTCTTAGAACTTGGAACAGGTGAATCGCGACTGAACATGGTTGGGCTAAGCTAGTCCATAACTAAATGGTGCACAATGGGATAGAGTGCCTCGAGACTAAGGTTGAGCATGGGCTTGAGCCAGCTTGAGCCCAACTCGAGCAAGGTCCAATAAGGGCTTGGGTCCAAATTGAAGGCCCGAACTATTAATGTGTCTGCTCCTAATGCAGCGTGAACCTTATTTGTTCTTTAAGGGGTCGCACCAAATCGTCAGGGGGTTGCAACTGAGGCCCATTATGGATTGGTTCATGATTGAAGGCAATCCTCAAATAGTCTTAGTCGCAGATGGGCTGGGTTTAGTGGCTGATGGATCAGAAAGCTTGTGAAGCAAACAAAGCCTGCACAGAGCTCATCAACTCACCTTGGAAAATGCTCAATTGTGAATAGGAAGTCTGATTGGTGTCGAACAAAATGTGGTCACATGTTTAGGTATATGAAACCCATTATAAAAAGCCTAAAATATGTTAGAAATGATAGAGAATGGTGAACAACAAGAGCCAGAGAAGAAAGAAAGAAAAAGAATAGGAAAAGAACAAACAAGGTTAAAGGAGCCACGAAAGTCCACTTTGACATCTCTATTTCTCTTTCTCTTTTCTATTCTAGGACCTAGGGTCTGTAAACACTTGTATTTACTACTTTCATAAAAGGAAACAATTTGAATCTTTGGACTCAAATCCTCCATGGGATCAATGGTTCCTTTAAGAATATACACTAAGTTGGAGGTATTAACTTGGTTTTGACATTTGATGTTCACGTTGCCAATGTGAAACTCTATTGAAATTTTATACTTGTTTTGGGCACCCAACCATAAAGAGCAATTAGTTTTTATGGGAAGTATCTTGATCTCTTTGAGGAATGTTTCTTGAAGAGAGATAAGACTTGGTTTAAGCTTGGTTGTATCCCGGAGCAAGTTTGGCCACAATTCCTTGCACATAAAAGTGGGAGGCCTCTACTATCCTCAAGAAATGTGATAATGACATGTTCATGCTTTGGATCAATCTAATAGAACTACGGCTCGCTTGATTCCCTTTTAAAGGGGTATGTAGGTAGCCTGAAGATGTGAGACCCGATATAGCTCAACCCTAACCTAGCTAAAGATCATAAAATTCACTTGTATCATATTGTAGACACAAATTTCATGTGTAAATCTACAACACGAAATATATGTAACAAATTTAATAAATGAATATTTGTAATAAATGAATGAAATACAACTCTTTGATTTTTACACTTTTTTACGAAAAGAGTAAAACATATGATTCTCGTCGATGGAGATTCAAGGGCCTAATGGCTTGTTTCTTATATTTAAGTGTTGATGATGCTTGATCATAGGATAATCAATTTTCTTTGGAGCTTCGACATTTATCTAAAAAGGAGATAAACACCACAAATCTCACTTTCAATGTCAGATTTGTGACATGTTTCTAAGATGCAATGATCATCTTCTCTCTAACAATGAACTGTGGTTGACAAAGAGATTGAAAAATATGTTTTAGGTCTTTAAGTCTTTGGAGAGTTTTGGAGCCTTCTTCTCTCTACAACTTCTTAATTGAAATCTTTTGTCAAATGTCCTTTTTTTATGTAGGAATTGTGAATTTATAGATTTAGGGTTAGAATCTTACCAAAACCCTTGATTTGATGTTAATTAGATGACCTTATCCTTTTTAGTCTAAAAGAGTGGTTGCATAGTTATTGTTTAGAGAGAAGTGTGATTTAAGAAATTATTTATATTCCATGAATAACATAACTTTCTTTATTTACCTAAGAGAATCTAGATTTAATTTTATTAAAATCTCTCTCTTGTGGGTTTCATGCAAGTTGGATTTTTGAACTAGCTAATGGGCTAACACATGTGAGTTGAGTGGTTTTATGGGTTATTATTTAAAACTCGAATTATACCCAATGAACATGTCTATGCATCTGGGCTTAATTTATGAGTGTGATGTCTATACATAACTTTTTGCCTTTTTGTATATATTTGTGATGGTCTTGGACCGTATTTGCAATTTAAACAAAATTTAAGTATCTCCACATATGAATGAGCTTATGAACTTGACAGCTCTTACAAATTATTTGTGACATCTAAGATTCATGTCAGAATCCAACAAATCATTTGTCAAAAGATAAAAGAGATATGGAAAGCCTTCTTTAATCACATATATGTTTGTGTACCAAAAAGATCGTCTCTTGTCCACCAATAATCTTTTGGGCTACATGAGATGTACACATACCCAAAAAGTTGTGATTTTCAATTTTTGTGAGCATGTGTACGTCTACTAAATTATTTGGGCATAGGAGACATCAACTGGTTTGCACATGCATGAGAGAGGAAATAGGAATCGGAAAGTTTTTCTGGCTTCTGTTATTCCATAAACATCATTTTTATTCCTCGGAAAGCACCATTAAAATGGCCTTTCGCCCTAGAAATCCTGATAATGTAGGGAGATGTTTGAAAAAAACATTACAACGTAAAATAAAAAGTTATATAATCAGTAAAAATTAAATGGATACATTCCACTTCCACAAGGTTTTAAATAATGACGATTATTTACGGTTAGTACTGTTAAAACGGGATTCATATCCTTTGGTCCGCAATGTTGGTGCTCCACTGGTACTCCAAGACACAAAGGAGGTGGGGTCCATATATTTTTTCAAATAATTCATGACATCGTGGCATGGACTACCGGTGGAACACCAACATTGTGGACCAGAGGATATGGCTTCGTTAAAATGGTGGTGATTCAATAATTCATGACATCGTGGCATGGAGACAGGGGCAGTTTTGTCTTTTTTACTTGGTAACACCCCATCAAGGACAGCGTAACCCCAAATATTAAACTGACACATGTTCAAAAATTGAAAAAGTTGGTGTCCAAAAAGAGACCAAATTTAAAAATACAGCATGTGTCAATCAAAGGCACCACTACAAAGGTCTGTGTCATCATAGACATTATCTGTACCCCTGTGTGCCTACAAACAAAGGTGAGATGTACGTAGGACAGTTTTCAAATGAAAAAAAAGTTACCCATGAAAATGCGGAAAAGATTGTATACGGAAATCTGCTTTTCCTGATATATTAGGATGGCATTAGGGGGTGAAAACGTCAGTACCGAAAAGTGATCAGCACCCCCCAAAAAGTGGAAGTCACTTTTAGGTACTGATATTCAGCCCCCTGATGTCATCCTAATACATCAGGAAAAGCAAATTTCCGTATACAATCCCAGCCCATAAAAATGCGGTAAGGATTTTATATACTAACCCCTAACCTCCACCTGCGTCCACCAATGATCAAGCGGGTGGAAGCATCAGTTCAAAAAGTAATTTTCATTTTTTGAGGGTGTGTGTAAATCACTTCTGACACTGATGTAGCCACCCTTTGACCTAGCCACCTAGGTGTTTGCCTACGCCAAGCATAGGAAACCCTCACCGATAAAAATGGGGTTTAAAGGATTAAAATCATACAATAAAGTGTTCAAATGAGTAGTTGCTCCCTTTTCAGAAAAGGTACCAAATTCAAAAACCATCACGTGTCAGCCTTGGACTAGGTTTATGAGTGTTCACTTTAACTAAACGCTAACTGCCGCACGTTGTCATCGGTGAACACATCAGTGTCAGAAAGTGATTCACTTTTTGGGGGGGTGCATATTTACATTTCGACGCTGATGTATCCACCGCCTGACAAGATGTGATAGTTAGCGTTAGTTAAGGTGAACAATTTTTATCCTCTTTGATCAGCCTTTGGCGTGGGGACATAGGACAAACAAAATTGGGTGTAGCATATGCTTTCCTTTTAAAATTCCCAAAAACGTTCTTAACTGCCAAAAATGACAACGTGACGGCTACAATGAAAATAACAACTAATAATGGCCATTAGTTTACCATCATTTCTGACTTCTTATTGTCGTTACGCCATTATTAATCATAACAACCAAAAACCATCCCCTCTAAATTAGTTGAAAAATGGTGAAGCTCTAATCTAGTTGGAAAAGTGAAAATGATGTTTCATCCAACCAAATATACTTACCAAGGACTAACAAATTTTATTGTCTTGAGATTAAAAATCTTTAAGGACCATTTATCCAAAAAAGGGGGGTTGGGGAAGAAGAAGACCTTCGAATATCCTTCTCTAAACAAATTAAACCATCCATATATTATGGGGATTGGATTATGTGCAAACGAATTTTGTGAGAACAGTGCAAACGGCACTAGAGGGGCTGACGCATCAGTATCAAAGAGTGATTTACACTTTTTGGGGGGTACATATCACTTTTCGGTGCTGATGTGTCTGTACCCTGATGCTGTTTTCAAAGTTTTCACAAGATTCGTTCTCACCTAATTTTTTTCCTATATTATGACCCAAAATTGGTAAAGATAGGTGGCAACCAATCAAAGGACGAATAATACAGTTAGCAAAATGATTTGGATGATAAAGTCGGTGGAATAGTGGAATCCTTACGATTGTCAATTGGAAGTTCTACAACTGACCCAACAGTTTATTGCTCATATGATGGAAGTGTTGGATGGGAATGTGATTTACTGTCTAATGAAGTAATTGCCCCAGCCATTGATAAACGCACATAAAAGAAGAGGGGGCACAATCGCCAATACAACCAAATTGATCAGTTTCGAGGCCTAAGTATCATTAGTTTCATTGCATCATTTTCTTAAGGTTTAGTTCATCTAATATTGTGATTGCTCTGTGGTTCTTCACGACCATATGATTTGTTTCTCTATAAGTTTATATTTTATTCTCTATACATTCGTTTCCTTGCAAAGTTGTGTGTTTCTATTATTATATCGTTGTTAGTAGCATCTGTGTTTGAAGTTCTTGTTTATCAAGATAGAAAAAATCTGCTGAGAGAAGAATTACACTTCTCATCAATCACTTGAATCATCTATTTGGTGGCCAACCAGACAAACCAAAGAGAATATCTTTTGGTTTACCGGCAATTTGACTTGATGCATGGGATCATAGGTGAAAAGGAATCTTGTGCCTACATGGCATACGCCCACAATCACAAATTTCCAACCAACACCATGTTAGGAAAATCATTTTCTTATACTTCGATTAAGATTGAAAAAATAAACTTTAAGTTTAAATAATATAACAGAAAAAACAAACAAAAGAAAAAAAAAATACTAAATAAACCTAACAAATATACATGCATTTCTATTAGAATTATTGAGTTTTATGTACTTGAAAAGTTAGAAAATTTATTGGGTAACCAAAAATGGATTAAAATACACCTGATGTCTAATCGAGCACTACCCACCTGACCCAATATTTGATCAATCTCAATAAATATAATTGGACCCAAACCCTACTAATTGGACTCAGATTCCTCAGGCCTTTTATAACCATGAATAAGAACTGTTTTGCATGAGCAAACACAAATAATATTGGACGGCCTGTCAAATATGAGATGGGTGGAGACTGATAGTGTTTAAGACTGTAAGCCAAGTACAAAGTGATTTGGTTGAGCCATGGACAGAAAGCATACTTCCAACCGCTCCGCCCAATGTGAAGTGTAGGGCCGTTAGGCTCGTAGAGCTCAAATGGACCACAACTGCCACATGATCGAAATTTTTTCACACAAAATAACAAAGGGTTGGTACCTTATGGCTTTTTCTAGGGTTTCATGCTTTTGTTGCAGCTTTTTACGTTTTTGTGACATTGTCATGGACCACTCTATGAAACCTTCAGATTAGGCCATGTGCTTGCCTTCATATAAAGGTATCAGCCTATGTTTGTTTGGATGTGGAGGGTGAAAGGGATTCTTTCACTGGTTTAGGATTGAAATCTTTTTTTTTTTGTGGGTAGTTGAGAGTTAAGAGCGAAGGTTACTTTTATAGAATCTTTGCTAATTTTAAAACCTTTTGGGATATGGTTTGTATTTAATATTTGATTTTATGTTTGTGTTTGGTTTATACATTTTGAAATAGAGATTGATCAGCTCAAGTGTCTGAAGAAAAAAAGGTTTTTTTTTTATGTCTTTTTGTGGGGTTTTTTGGTTCATGCATTATGCCAAGTGTTTGAGCTGATTATAAGGGTTTGAAACATAGTTTAAAAGAATGGGATCGGAGTCGGGATTGGTCTTGGCTGATTCCAATCCCAGATTGGCTGATCCAAACCAATTCTGATCCAAACCAACCGATCCAATTCAAAAATCATAACGTAACTCCCAAAGATCGGCCAATCTCAAGCAGAATGTGGATTGGACCGGTCTTGGCTGATTCCAATCTAGATCGGCCGATCCAAAATGGAATTGGCCTACTTTTAAATCCATGATTTGAAATATGGGTCATGATTGGATATAACCAAGGTTTGCCAGCAAGGCTGTAGATCTCGTGGAAATAAATAAATAAATTATTTTGAAAATTTTCCTTTGTTGGGTACTGATAGAATGTATTTAAATTTACTGGACAAATTTTTACAGGCTATGGCAGTAAAGCTTCACTATGTTTTAGAATTCTCTAATTAAAAAAAAGATTCCAAAGCAGAGTAATGGCTTTGGGCAGGATTTGACTGTGCTGATTTGGAAAATTTAAGAAAAGCAGTTAAGTAATTATGTTTCCTCTCAACTTTCAAAAGGTGTTTGGTTGCCAATAGAAAATAAATAGGAAGTTGAAAGAAAATAATTTTGTATATATTTTATAATTTCTAATGGAATATAATAATTCGATCAATTTTTTTTTTTTTTTGTAAATGTAACTTTATAGAAAAATTGAGAATATACCATGAACTCATGTTCCAACCTCCAACTTTACAAACAATCAAATGTGGAGAATTTATACAACCGTGTAGATTGATTTAATTTTAGAAAATAAAATTAAATAAATACATTCCCTCTCAACTTTTTTAAAGGATGTTTGTTAGCCAATAGAAAATGAAAAGAAAGTTGAAAGAAAATTAACTTTTTTGTGTATTTTATAATTTTTAAAGGAAAATAATAATAAGATCACTTTTTTTTTTTTAATGTAACTTTAAAATTTTGAGAAGATATTAGAACCTTGTTTTCCAACCTCTAACTTTACATACAATCAAACATGGAGAAATTTGTACAATAGAGTAAATTGATTTACTTTCTTTCAACTTATTCAACTTTTCCTATAAATAAATGTAAAGCAAATTTTTTTTTTTTTTTTGGGTTCTTGGAATGAGCCAATTAGATAATAATTTAATATTAAAAATATCAAAAGTAGAAGAAAAAAACTAAAAAATTAACCAAGCAAATCACTCAATTTCCCTACTGATGGGTCAAAAGAAAATTATAGGAGACGTCATCACCAAATTCATTTACCAAAAATTTGACTAATCCCGAAGTCAACTAAACTTTGAAACACTCTTCCTTGGGAATATTGCACTGAAAATAATTATAAAAAAAAAAGGGTAATTATCACCAAAAGACGTTTCTATTTTTCTTCACAATCAAAAACTATGAACTACAATAATTTAAACAAAGGAGGACCAACTTTTTTTTATTACCTTATTTCTCAGTAAAAGTCAGAAAAATAAATGAAACATATGCACACTGTCATATCAAATTGTAGGACCCATGCGCATGCAACAAAGAAAGATGATATCGCAATCAACAACAAAATGCTAACGACATGTTTGATCCCAAAAACTCACTCTTGGAGAGGCAATGCCGCAACCACCTCTGCTAGGGGTCATTGGCATACAATTCTATATTCCTAAGTGATTGTACTTTTCATCTGAAATGATGGAATGCTTGTTTGTCTATTTTCCCTCTAGATGTAACCAATTTATCTTAGGTTATATATAGTGCAAATTAGTGGTTTCAAGCTAGATACTAGAAGATCATTTGCTAAAATTCATTTGAAGTCTGCTTCAATTTGATTTATTTATCTTCTTTTACATGTACACATCTGAAAAATTCTCATAATTATAGGATTGGCATGTTTGACTTCTCATGTTTCTTCTGGTGTTCAATGACCATATTACATAAATTTCAATATTATAAACAAGAATATGAAAGATATAGTATACTAGAGCATTTTTTTAAATTAGATGCCCAAACTAATCCTTATATTGAAGGTTTAACTTAATGCAAGATTACTTGGTATAGTGGAAACTTGCAAGAGAATCTAAGTGCTTCCAATGTATAAGTCATCAATACAGCAAAGGATCCTCTGCAGTTAAAAAACATGGTTGCAAGTGGTGATACTGTTTAGTGTACACCGCGTCACCAATGATTTAAATTTCCTCTAAAAATTCAAAACCCTACATGATGTGGCATGCATGGAATGGAACACCATTGTCACTTGCCGCTAAGGAAAAAGCACCTCAAGGGTCGTAAGTATTTATATTATATAAATGCAGTGATTTGACCAAAATACCCTTAAGATGCTTTCTCTCAAGTCAGCTCTGTTTGGCCAATTAATGTATGAGAAGGTGAAGCAACATCAGTATTATCAATTTGAAGAAAATAGGGAAGCACACAATCCATATTTGAAACGTGGACCACCAAGTCCCCACCACAGCAAGAGTAATATGTTTTTGTTAAAAAAAAGTTCTTCGATTTGCGTGTTACTTTCAGATGTAGAGACGTAAGCTGCAAAGACTCTCACTTTTGAAAGTATCATAGGCATCTTACCTAATAAAAAGAGAAGCTAGCTTTTGAACTTGGGAGGACCATTTCGGAATAGTATCAAGAACAGGGAAAACATGTTTAAGGCAAATTTGCACAAGAAGGGAATTCTTTTGAAACCTCCATGGCTTCCTCTCTTATAAATAATAACCTCTACATATATACAATCCAACAACTCTAGATTCCTCTAGTACTACTTTTGCCTTTTCCATTCTTTCTCTTTATTCCATCCTCCTTTTTCGCGAGAATTGCTTTCTTTCCAGCAAGTCCTTTTATGTTTCACCCTTTTACTGTTCAGAATAGAAAGAAGAGGGCAATCCAATGTTTGATTATTGTGAAAACGTGGACCATAGTTCATAAATTTTGCTTTGTATGCATAGAGAGTGCGGCTTGGTTTCTGTATACAAAAAATCTATACAAAGCGCATGTATAAAAACCTGAGAGTGCTTGCATTAGCACTGAAAAGTGATTTACACTTTTTGGGGTGCGTGTTTATCATTTTTCGGTGCTGATGCAAGCACTCTTAAATCTCTACACATGTATTGTGTACGGATTTTGTATGCACAAAAGCCAAAGGGTATAGAGTGGGGGTAATATTATTTGTTTCCTAAAGAGCTCATCTCTAAGCCCGAAATGGACCCAATTATTAATCAGTTTGATTATGCCAAGGGGAACTGGAGAAAGAAATAATCGAAGTTAAATTCGGGTTAAATAAGCTAGTTAGTAGGGGTCTGGTTGGTTTACGTCTGGATCAAGTAAGTTTTGACCCAACATGCGGATGATCCGAATCAAACCGGATAGAAAAGAAAAGAACGCATTGCTAGGGTTAAGAATTATCATCCGAGCCTTATATACAAGAAATGATTGCAAATTTGCAATCTTAGAAACATAATTATTTCTAAAATGCCCTTAATAATAGGAAATGTCATTAGACCCTTTAACATTCATTCAAACCTTTTCTTGTGAGGAGTGTTGTTTGACTTTGATGGGATTATTTGGTGAGGGTCCCCTACATAATCGTCTTGTCTCATAAAAAGGGCATATGACTTTTAGGGAAAAGCGCTTTTGGTGTAAGGAGGGTACTCTCCCTCTTTTTTGGGCTGTATATCTACTAATTACCCTAATAAAGTATAAATCATGTCTAGTTTTCTGTGTGCACCATCATCCTAAGGTCCATGTGCCCTTGTCAATGTCCCTCCCTCCGGCCCTTCCTGCCCCGCATTAAAGAACCCCTTTGTACTTTGAGTTTCAATGGAAGCGTTCAAAAACTCGGATCGGTCAGGTGAATCGGAGGTCTGCCGATCCGAGTTTCCAGGTAACTCGTCCCGGGTAACCAGCTAGCTGGTCAATAAAAATATATATATTAATATTATAAATATATAAATATAATAAAATCCCTAACATACGGAATTAATAGTTGCCTTTTTCTATTGATAAAAAGGTAATGAAGATTTGTTTGCATCGCCATGGGTATAAGTTGGGATGTCCTTCATCTTCTCTTGTATGGTTTCTTATTCAAAGAAAAAAAAAAAAGTTGTGAGGAGTGCCGAGGGTGTATTTACCAATGTTTCTCTCTATTGCAATCACCACAAAGCAAAGCAACGGCTATGTACTTTGTAAAACAATTTCAAACAGAGCATCGCAGAACAAAGTTGAGGCTGAGAAATACAACTGCAGAGTAAGAATGGACCTATTTGTCTCTCCTACTGCTATTTCAACCAGAAGAATAGTTTCGTGATAGGAGGTGAGACGGAAAGGAAGGGAAGAACTGAAAAAGGGGAACAGAGCGTTAGTTGGACGACGGGCGGTTGAGTTTTTTTTTTTTTTTTAGGACATTACTTGCTATTTGGGGGTATAATACTCGGCCGGGGTTTTTGGACAACTCGTCCGAGTTACTCGGTAAACACGGCCGAGTAATCGAATAGACTAGGTGGATGACATCATTCTGGTTTTGGGGACGAGTCAACCAGGAATTCTGTCGAGTCGAATAACTCGGCCGAGTTTCCTGATTAACTAGCTGGTTTTTAAACACTTTAAAGTACTTTTGCTACGCTAAGCCAGGCTAAAATCAAACGCCATGGAAAGGGGAACGGAGTTGGAAATTCCGGTCAAGAATTGTAACCCTTACTATCACACCATTGTTGGCCCTTGTCGTGAGGTCACGGACTCAAACCCATGCAAGGGAACCTCTTCCGTGGAGGGAATCCCAAGTTTTGGATTACCAGAAAACAAGATTAAATAAGTATGATGTGTCCCATCAAATGGATGGGAACCAAACCATGGGTGAAGATACTTTTACCAGCAAAATAGGGGCGGCCAATGCAGCCAACGTGGGTGGCTGCAGCATCTCAGGGGTTAAATTCCAACTGTAGCATTCGGGATGAAATCACCTCCGACGCCCCCTTGTGAGACACCTCGTGGGGCAAAACACAGGGAGGTGGGACCCATTCACTTCCGAAAATGAATCGGCCCCTGTTATGGGTCCCACCACCCCACTGTGTCTTGCCCCACAAAGCATCACACAAGGGGGACGTCACAGGTGATATCGCCCCCTGTTATGTGATGCTGAATGTCTCTCACACCAATTTTGCAGGTCTGTTCGTGGTCCTAAAAATATAAGGGATGGAACTAAAATGTGAAGTTAATTTCAACAATTTGATTTATAGGCTATATGGCCCAGCAAGTGATTAGCCCAACAATTTGAACAGCCCCAATAAATGAGTATGTATATCATGTACCATATCTAGAGCATCTAAATCACATATAAAACTCTTTATTGTTTCCAGATAAAAAGATAAATTTGTGTATATGCATGTATGTGTGTAATTATGAATGTATCATGTTTTGAAAAGAGTCCATGATAGTGACTCAGAAGGGAAAGGATCTGCTACACTTAAAACAACGTTCCTTTGACAGGCTGACACGTGATGGTTTTTTGAATTTAGTGCCTCTTTTAAATAGGAAGCAGATGTTTATTTGTATACTTTTTCTGGTTTTAACCATGTAAACCCTAATTTTATTGGTACTGGTTTTTCCATTTGAAAACTGTTTTTATAGTTTTAACCCCAAAAAAACTCACCATTTGTGCATGGAAACACAGAGGGACAGACAAATTGAGTGCAGCAAATCTTTTCCCAAACTCAAAATGGTTACAAAGGCAACTAATCGAAAGCCTTTCATCTCTATCAACTTGTAATTAGTAAGAAAGGCATGGTAGTATATAATGAGGATTCATAAAATGTGATATTGTAATATTTAAGGGGAATGGGTTTGCTTCTCAATTCTTCTAGCTACATAATATGTTTGATAAAGGAATCTTACAGATGGCAGCTCAAAAGGGCTCCTTATTTTTGCCACAATATCGTCTATGTGACAAGATTCGGCCCAATAACCCTTCACTATGCTTTAACAAAAGAAAAAAAAAAAAAAAAACACACCTTCTCTATGGTTAAAAAAATGCTCTCTTCCATAATATCATTGTGAGAAAAGTCATGAGAGACAAGGAGCTGACGTGAATTAGCAAACTGATCACATGAATTGGTCCCAAAAGTATCGCATTCGATAGATGGTTTGGATCTGTCACACCATCCCTCCAAGTAGTAGGAAGTAACCAAGATTGTAAGAAAACTTTTTCTCATATTTAAGAGCACAATTATTGAAGATTAATCTTGCCTCTTGTTTTGGGAATTGTGACCCGAAAAAAATCTCCTAATGAATAAGAAAAAAGAATGGGGACCCCTTTTATGACTTAATTTTGGGCCTGGATTTGGTAGTACAGCTTAAAAAGTGCCTAAAGCAATAAATGACATTAGGGCAGACACATCAGTGTTGAAAAAGTGATATATACATTTTTTGGAAATGTTTTTCACTTCTCGGCACTGATGTGTTGGCCCTAATGTCATTCTTACTCTGGACACTCTCTAAGTTGTTCAACCAAATCCGGAGTGCTTAATTTTCATACTTCAGGTTAGAAGCATTAGTTTTGAAAACCTGATTGGACATTGTACTGAAGTATTTAGTTGTTATTTTGTGCATTGTATTGTCCAAGGTTTTGAACTGACGAATTGCACAAAACAACAACTAATACTTCAGCATTTTAAATTCTTTCAATTGTCTTTTCTTTTGGTTTTTCCACAAAATTGATTGGTTTGACTAATTCTCCAAAGATCTACTTTCATACTAAAGTGGTTGGGATGAGGTTGTTTTTATTGTTGTTGTTGTATTTAGGTTCACATTAAACCTTTATCATTAACTGAACTAATTCCAATTGAATCAAATTTAACTAATTGGTTTGGTTAGATTTTGAAAACCATGAAACACACACCTTTTAAGCCATTTGCCTCAGAAAAGATTAGGTATGGAAATCAACTTTTCCTTATGTATTAGAATGGCATCAAGGGGTGGACACATCAGCATTGAAAAGTGATACACACCCCCCAAAAAGTGAAAATCACTTTTTGGCACTGATGTATCAACCCCCTGATGTCATTCTAATCAATCATGAAAAACATATTTCTGTACTTAATCCCAGCTCCATTTACTTGTGCATAAGAAATTTGATTTACCCAGTGTGTGGGAAAGTAGGGAGTCCACATGTCTCAAGGATTTAGTTCTATGAGGTCCAGATACCTTGTTTATTTATAAATAAATAAATAAAAATATATATATATATATATAGTTAAATCAAGATTAGTTATCTCAAAAAATTTATTCCCATTTTTTTTTCTTTTGTAATGAAAAAAGTTATATTATGCTATCTTCATATAAACCACTATAATTGGGGATTGGTTTATGAATGCTTCCCTTAACAAATGCTCATCACTGCTCCTTATCAGGGCGGACACATCAGCGTTGAAAAGTGATTTTCACTTTTTTGGGAGACGCATATTCACTTTTCGGGCTGATGTGCCCGCCGC
>JAOXJP010114835.1:0-12635 GCA_025762735.1 Platanus orientalis
GTTTATCATCTCCTGAAAACACCTTTCCAAGGTCACCCTGTATATAGTTCTTGAGAAGTTCTTTGTTAGATATGTCGTGGAAGGACGCTCCTGAGTCAATCACCCATGACTGACTTTCTGTCTAAAGCTATAACTAATGCATCTTTAACAACTTCTTTGACAATATTTGTGGAAGTCTCATTGTCCTTGTTGTTGGTACCGTGCCTGTTATTCTTTGGAGCCTTACAATCCTTTTTAAAGTGTTATTTCTTCTCACAATTCTAACATTCTCCCTTAGGTTTTCCAGATCTTGATTTGCCTCTTGACACGGATCTACCCCAATCCGGGTTCTTGTCGGTTGTTGTTCTTCTTCCTTCCATATTCAAAGCATTGCCTGAAGTTTCTCCCGAGGATGTGGATTTCCTGCGAACTTCTTCACTAAGAATCACACTCACCACGTCATCATACTTCATGAGGCTGGAACTCGAAGAATTACTGACAGCCATTACCAAACCATTCCAATTATCTGGTAATGATGAGAGAATCAACAAGGCCCTAACCTCACTTCAAAATTGATTCCAACTGAGGTTAATTGGCTGGTAACTATAGTGAACTTGTTCAAGTGTTCAGCCACAATTCTGCCTTCCGCCATTTTCATATTAAACAGTCTCTTCATCAAAAACATTTTGTTGGATGCCGATGGTTTTTCATACAATCGATAAAGGGTTGACATCAAGTCTTCTGTAGTTTTCTCATCAGAAATATTAAAAGCTATCAACGAAGATAATGAAAGACGAATCGTATCTAAGGCTTTGTAATCCAAAACTTTTCAGTTTGCATCTATCATCATCGCCGACTTTTTGCTTTTTCCTCCAAGGAGTTGATAGAGATTCTTCTGCTAGAGGTAATCATCTATCTACATATTCTAGAAAGCGAAATTCATACTGTTGAATTTTTCAACACTGAACCGTGTAGGTTCTTCCATCGTTGCTATTGCCGCCATTGCTTCCACTCGAACCAAACTTCACTCTGATACCAGTTGTTAGGATCGTTTTACCTTCTTTGCCTCAGAAGACAAAAAAAATAGAATGCAATAAAATCAACAAGTAAAACGAAAATAGAAATCATGCACATCACAAGATTTACGTGGAAAACCCCAGTTTGGGGAAAAACCACGGAGCCACAGAGAAAACTTTCACTATCTAGAAAAACCTCGTCAAAGATGATTTACAATTTTTGGAATCTCTCCCTCTTCACACACAACCCTAGAACGAAACATATAAATACCCCCATAAACCCTAATACATAGTGGATACGGTTCGGATTCGGTCTGATACATAAAACGGTAGAAACGGGTCAAAAAATTTTCACAGGGGCTTTGCCCCCAGACCCCCAATGGGCAAAGGATTTGCATTGCTCACCTTCACCCAAAAAAAAAAAAAAAAAAAAAAAATCCATATTTGGGTTTTTTAAATCTGATGTTAACCCAAATCAAAACTTCACACATTGCAGGGGATTACTAGAGAAAAAGCCTAGATTCTGTTATAGAGTCAACTCAGCAGACTAATAATGAGAGGTCTTAAGGTATAGAGGAATCAGACTATCAACAGCCTAAAGGCAGAGCTTCAAGAGTGGTCCATAGTAACACCCATATAATTAATACTACAGCTGCCTTCAGCTAATACTAGTGTCCAAGGTGATAAGTATTCAGGCACAAAGTTTCAAATCCTCCACTATAGTAATATTCCAGCATTTAAATCATGATTCCGGCAAAGTGGAGTCTCCAGTCTCACATAATATGCACTCTTAAGTTACAGGCAAGTCCTTGTTTGGAGCTATAATGGTCAGGCTTCAATCAAATCTCACCCACAGCACTAGCAAAGGTCTTCAGGGCTGTCTTCAGTCACTCCAACCAGCAATAAATATACTATGAGATTTAGAATCTTCTGGAGTATTCAAAACCAGCAAGGAGTACAGCATGTGTTGATGTGCTTCAGTACTTAACAACAGTCCAACAGGTTATATTTCCCATACACCAGAAAACAGCAAAATTGCCCAGTGTACTGTCCAATACTTACTCAACAGCTCTAGCAGGCTTCAGCAATACTTAAAGAAAGTATCTTCAATGCACACACCTTATACCAGTGGCTGGACTGAGAACCCAGCAAACATGCCAATGCAATCCTCTTGCATTTTGTTGCTCACATACACTAGAACAATGGGGAGTTTAAATTTCAGGTTTGAGACATGAAAGAATAAGTACTTTAGCAAATTGAACCCAAGGACCCAGCTGGAAGGAAGCCAACTAGTAACCTGGCTCTGATGCCAAATTTGATGTAGGACCAAAAAAATAACCTGAAACCCAATGCAATCCACCGACACAGCTTAGCTCATGTAGAAGTAGTTTTTTAGCCTTTTCATCAAGCAATTAGAAGGCTGACCAGCAACTTGTTGATAAGGTTTAGGTACTTAGAAGGTCTCCCTCTTCTGTCAATCACTATATTCCATCACCTAGAGCCTTCCCCAAGTCACTTCTTTAATCAATCACCAAGGTAGAATCCAAGTCTTGACATAACCTTTTCTCAGGAATTTATTCAAACACTTGAACTCCAGGTAATTACAAAGCAGAAAATTCCTTGTATAAAACACTGTTTTCCTTCAAGTTTTAATCAAGTAACAACTCCCATGTCTTTTCTTTGAATCATATGGAGAAAACTACACTCAGCCAATCATATAAAGATGGATTTTCTTTAAGATTCCGAAGACAAAACCCAACTCTAGTCTGGCAGTAGTTATGGGTTCAGTTTCTATAAATTTTCTACTTCAAAAAATTCACATAACATCCTCCTATGTCTGCCGCATGGTAGGGTTTATCAATCCCATGGAAAATTGAAAAAATCTATATTAACAATTGTTGGAAATTTCTGAACAGTAACTTAAGTGTTATTTTTTTAATAAGGAACCACACATTTTTTTGGTGTTTAGGACTGGCCGAATGGGATGAGTGATGATAGGGTTGTTGGGTGTTGAAAGAAAGAGATGATATGGTATGGAGAGGTGTCTGGATGGTATAGGAGTATGTGGAGAGTGAGGGTTGTGAAGGTTATGAGCTAGGATGTGTACGGATGAAGATGAAGGTCTAGGGTGATGGTTTGGAACAGTGGGCAGCAAGCAACTTTCACAAAAACTAGAGAAGCAGAATGGAGAAGAAGAAGATGATGATGAAGAAGAAGAAGATAAAGGAGGATGTACCTTGAGGAAATCACCAACCAAGGTTTTCAAGTAGGCACAAAACTTGGAGGAAGAACTTATAGTCATATAAGAGAAAACCAACAAGTCTTTCCAAACTTTTTTGTTTTTTATTCATGCATGGCAGTACAAGAGAGACTTCTCTCTTTATAAACCCCACGGATAGGGTGTCTTTCCCTTGTTTACGAAATTTGGAAACCAAAACCAAAAAAAAATAATACAAAACAATAGAAATCATTCCCCTCCCTTCTTTTGGTTGACTAAGCCAAAATTTGGTTTTATTTGATAATTCTCACAAATAACCTATATAAAAAACTAAAATTCCATGCATTTCCCTAACTCTAATAAGCACTAAAAAATATCTATAAAAGTTTATAAAACTTCCTAAAGCTCTACCAAAACTTCCATAAAATCTCCGATTTTATCTCCTATGCTTCTCATTACTTCTCTTCCTGTGTGGACCCCCACCAAGGCTAAGTGTGGGCCCCACCTTGCTCCCATGTCCTCATCACTCTGATAGTTTCCAATTTTTCTCATTCTCTCTACCTTCCTAGGCCAGGTGGAAGCTTTGCATAGAGTCCAGATGTCACATGACTTTTTCTTGGTCTGACCATGACACGTGGATTGCAATGCCAAATTGATGTGTGATAATCCAGTGCCCTCAAATAATAGTTATATTTAAAGCGCGGAAGCAAATAGCTCAAGAGTTGAAATCTTATACAAGTAGCCCCAAAATTTAGTAAAATAGAAATAGTGTCAAAGAAAAAAGGTTAGAAAGATTTAGATTCAAAGATGAGAAGAAAAAAGGAAGAAAGGGGCCTGAAAGGCCAATTCTTGAATTCCTGGATAGAATCCACAAAATTACCAAAATATGCCTGGTCGTTAGTTAGAAAATTCTGAAACTTTTTAGGTATTTTTTTGATGTACAGTAGGGTTCTACAGTTAAATTTCAAGGGAATCCGATAAGTTTTAATTTAAAAAATTATATAAAGATCAGTCCACATGAAACTTGAATAGAAAAACACCAAAACCAGTGAGCATAAATTCGAAATTAAAGAGAGGAAGAAAAGAGGATAAGGAGAATTTGGGAGGAAGATTGAAGAGATTAAGAGAAGAAGAAAGAAATAAGTAGTAGATGAGTGAGATACTTGGGAGAGAAGAGGTGAGAGAGAGGGAGGGTGAGAGGTACTCACGTGTGCACCTTGGTGTGCTACAATCCACATGGAGAGAGGGGAGCCTAGGAGAACATGGCCACGGCCTCACATTGGGAAACTACCCAATATTTCAACACAATTATTAAAATTCTTCACTATGAAATATGGGGGAAGGGGTGCCTTTAAATAGGTTTACAAAACTCAAAAATAATAGAAACTTGCCTAAAATAAAAACTTCTAAAAATCTAAGACACTTGTTAACCAAATTTTTCTAAAATTTAAACTAGTAAAGACTAGGAAACAAAGTGACTAACTATCAGCTTGTGTGAGGCTCCCTTTGTTGACTTTGGATCCTTAGTAAATGACAAAATAATGAGCTGTAAACCAATACAAAAAATTCCTTACATTGCCCTTGGCTTTTAGCCTTATTACATAAAACCCATGTATAAAAGAAAGCCTAAACTACTCGTGGTACAAAAAGGCCTTATTACAAAAAGTACCCACCCCTTAAACAAATTAAAATAACTTATTTATAATACAAAACTAGAACCTTGCTCTCTTGTGTGGTGGCACATACAAGAGTCTTTTCTCGTTGTCTGCATTATTCTCTCGGGATGGGGAGAAATTCAAACTCGAATTTGAAATAAACTACCGTCATTCATAGCTTGGTAATATGTTAGGAGTCTGCAACAAATGTGACAAATGTGGTGGTCATAAAATTGATGATTCGCATGTGCTCTTGGAGCTGGAGGGCTGCTTGGACCTAGATCTTAATCTAGTTTGATTTCGGGCTTTTGCTTGAGCTGAAAACTTTTTGGTCTTGGATGATATTTAGTCTCTTGTAATGATCTACAACATGGAAATCGGAGGAGCACCAAGGATGGAAGGTTTGCACGAATTCTTCCACCTTGATATTTTCATTTTCATGGCTTTAGATTTCTTACTACCTTTAGTCTGGATTTCAGATTCAAGCTCTTGATCTAGAACTTTTTCTCAGGCACCAGCTAAAAACCTCTCCATTTGGGATTGCATGGTAGCAAATTTGGCTTCTATGCTCGCTTCAAACTTATCCATCCTAGAACTCAGTTCTACCCTTATAGTCTTAACCTGTCGTTCTTAACTTTTAATTTCATGATACACATCCTCTTTACTTATTTCCATGATGTTTTAGTTAATTCTGAGAGGTTCCAGTTCAGTTTAGAAAGGGCCCAGGACTTTAGTTAGATAGAATTAGCCGAAATAACTTGGCTTTGATACCAAAATGATGTAGCACAATGGAGAAAATATCAAAATTGATGTGTGATAATCCAATGCCCTCAAATAATGGTTAGATTTAAAATGCGGAAAGCAAACAATTCAAGAATTAAAATTTTAGAATACAAGTAGCCACAAAATTTAGTAAAACATAAATAGAGTCAAAGAAAAGAAGTTAGAAAGATTTAGAATGAAAGAGGAAGAAAGGGGCCGAAAGGGAAATTATGAAATTTCTGGGCAGAACCCATAAAATTACCAAAATACCCCTGATCGTGCTTTAGAAAATTCCAAAACTTTTCAGATATTTTTTGATGTGCACTAGGGTTCTACAGTTAAAATTTCAAGGGAATCCAATAAAAGTTTTGATTTAGAAAATTATATAAAGATCAGTTTACATGAAACTTGAACAGAAAAACACTAAAACCAGTGAGCATGAATTTGAAATTATAAAGAAGAAGAAAAGAGGATAAGGAGAATCAGGTAGGAAGATTCAAGATATTAAGAGAAGAAGAAAGAAAGAAGTAGAAGATGAGAGAGATACTTGGGAGAGAAGAGGTGAGAGAGAGGGAGGGTGAGAGGTACTTACATATGTACCTTGGTGTGCTAAAATTCACATGGAGAGAGAGAGGAGAGCCTAGGAGATGGCATCAACTTTTGGTGAGGAGAACATGGCCACAGCCACACCTTAGGAAACCACCCAATAATTTAATACAATTCTTAAAATTCTTCATTATAAAATATAGGGGAGGGGTGACTTTAAATGGACTTACAAAACTTAAAAATAATAGAAACTTGCCTAAAATAGAAACTTCTAAAAATCTAAGAGATTTTCTAACTAAACTTTCCAAACTTTAAGACTTCTAAATAATCAGCTTTCCTAAAATTTAAACTACTAAAGATTAGGAAGCAACGTGGCTGTCTACCAGCTTGTGTGGAGCCCCTTTGTTGACTTTAGAACCTCACTAAATGACAAAATAATGTGTTGCAAACCAGTATACAAAATTTCCTACATTGTCCTTGGCTTTTAACCTTATTACATAAAACCAATGCATAAAAGAAAGCCTAAACTACCTTTGGCACAAAAGGCCTTATTACGAAAAGTACCACCCTTTAAACAAATTAAAATAATCCATTCATATTATAAAACTTAAACCTTATTTCCTTGTGTGGTGGCACATTCAAGTCTTTTCTTGTTGTCCGCATTAATTTTGGGTTTAAAATTTTGTATCGCTAAATTTTATTATTTGGTATTCAACAAAATTTTATTTATTTATTATTTGGACATTGCTTTATTCATAAAGACCAAAGGTTATGTCTGTCTCTACTCCAACCCTCTGAGCACCCCGTAGTTACAGGAGTAGCACTGGGTGATGACTTTAAAATTTTTTTTTTATTTAGTCAATTTTAAGTTAATCTAGGTTGGTTTCTTGTTAGTCAGTTTCAAGGGTTTTTATTTATTTCCAAATAAAATAGGTTTTATTTAATTTTAAAGAAAATGAAAGGACTATTTTCGTTACTTTTATTTAGGCCCTATTTTGGAAGGTCAAAACTTATCCATTTGAACTGGTTTTAGTGCCATTTAAAAGGTTATGTAGTTACCTTTCCAATGAGACCAAGATCTTGAGAATCCAATGTGATTTGGGAAATGTCTGACTAAAATACTAACAAGGTGTCACTTGGTGACAAGATTTAATTATTTGTGAATTTTATTTTAGGAAGTCTAGTTAGAGTGGGATTTGGAAATCTTAGAATGTAAAGTCTATATATATGCTTGAAATCCAAATTTTATTAAGGAAGAATGATGATTATTAATGTGTTAAAGGCTATAGTTGTTTTAATCTTTGGTATGATTCCAGAATCTTGAAGGTGTGATGCTTTCAACCCTAGGTGTGACTCCAATAATATTTTTCTCTCTTATATTCTTTTTTCAACTTTTATTTTTATTTTTATTACAGATTAACTATTAAACAATTAGATCAAAGCCTTTTTGTTTTGCATCAATTTTGATATTAGAGCCAAGTTATTAGTTGGTTTTAATCTAGCTGAGTTCATGTGAATTTTTGTCGATTACACTTCAGCCAGGTTTCAACTATGTTCCTATCCAGTTGTGTTCTTGTGGATCATTGGGAGGTTATTCTTTCTATCATGTTCGAAATCTCCGAAGGAGTTGAAATGGTTCTTGAGTTTAGGAATAAATTTGAGTTCCCTCATGGAAAGGGAATATGGGTTCTCATGGGTGATAGATTTGAGGAAAATCTGATTTCTCCTCGTCTGGCTGAGAGATTTTCACAACACTCGTTAGTCAAATCATACTGCTATTATGATGATGATTTTATCATTCAGATCAACCACGAGGAATATAATGATATTGATGCAGCACACAAGCTCTGATACCAAAATTGATGCAACATAGTTAGGGACTAAACCAGGGTATGTTTTAGAGTGAAACCAACAGAGTATGTGGGAATTGATGCTCTGGTTTGAGAGGTTGCAAAGGTTAATAGGGTACATTAGAGACTAAAATTTGAGTAAATAAATTAGGTAAAACATGATTAACATAAGGGTTTCAAGTAGTGTCTGGGACATTGGTAGAGGACCAAACCAAGTTCAAATAAGGGTCTAACAAGGGCTGTTAGGTGTAACACAACATGGTAATAGTAGGGATTGTATAAGGTAAAGTTAGGTTCATGCACAAACTATTGTGGATGTGGAATAAAATTGGAACAACAAGGTGTTATAGGTTTTATGGTTGTAGAATGGTGCAGAACATAAGCTGAACATACTGGGGTACAATGACAACAAGGTTTGGGATAGTTTGTGGCTGAAATAGGGTTGTTCAGGGACTAGTAACACAAGGCCAGCAAGTGTAGTCCAAAGAAAAAAAATAAAAAGAAGAAGAAAGAGAGAAGAAAGGAGATAGTAGTGTGTGTTATCACTACATGATGCAAGGTTGTTCCTTTGACTGAGTATAAAGTGGTGTTGGGCAAGAGATGAATTAAGGAGAGAAGAGCTCAGTTTTATTAAGAGAGTCATATCTTGAGACTCCGGCTCAATGGTAAATGGCATCGTCTTCGACTTTTGCCATAGCCGCTTTCCATAGTCCTGCTAAATTCAATAGACAAGAAGACAAAAGAAATTCCCAAAGCAATTTATGAAGATCCCTAGACAAATTGATGGAGCACATAAGCTTTTGGTCTCAAAAAACTGAATACAGCCAGTAACAATAGAGAAGAAGAAAATGAAGAAAGAAGAATGTACCTAATATGGGTACCTACCTCACAATCCCTTGAATATCACCATCCTTTGTTTTCAAGTTAGGCACAAGAACTTGAAAGAGAGAAAAGTTTCACTCGTTGAGAGAAAACCTAAATTTTTTTATTCATCCTTAGTATAATCAAAACAATAAAGGGCTGTCATTTATAACTAAAGAGCATCCCTTTAGTTTATTTACAATTCACTTTCTAAAAACATAAAAAAACTCTCTAAAATATAAGAACAAAACTTGCTAAATCATAAAAAAGAAAACTTCTAAATTTTTTTTCTAATTTTAGAAACTAAACTTCTTAGACTCATTTTTCATCACTTGGTGATATTCCTTTAATATTTTGGCCATAACTTCTTTAAATCATATCGGATTCTCAAAATCTTAGTCTCATTGGAAAGGTAACTGAATAATCATTTAAATGACACTAAACTGAAGCCAAAAAGACAAGTATTGGCTTTAGAAAACTTGGGTTAAAAGTAAGTGACGAGATTACAACTTAAAACTCTTAATGACAATAGAACTACTAATATAATTCAATTCAAATAAAGACTTTAGTCAATAATTTTGACTTCAAATAATATGCTAATGATGCTCCATGTGTTTTCTCGTGTGTCCCCCCCTAAGAGGCATGTGGGCCCCACATGGTCTTCCATGTTTACATTTTTTTTTTATGGATAACGATATTTTATTAAAAAGAATGAAAGAATACAAGTAAGAGAAGAAGAATTTATAGGCTGCCACATGTCAAAAGAAGAGCTAAAACAGACTCGATCTTGAGGTTTGTAGAGAGAAATGATTAGCAACATGGGGGATCTCAAACCACCTAACCATATACCAAATCCTCTAACAATTAGATTATGATGTAGTCCTGTCTTCTTGTAAGCGTCTGGTATGGGATAAACCTCATAGTATACATCATTTGTCTTCTACTCAAGCTCATGGATTAGTAATGGAACTATAAAAGTTTGTAAGCTGTCATATGTCTACACTTGATCCTCCTCCTCTGGCATGACAAGAACTAGATCAACAATGTCTAGAAAAATCCCAAGCTCTTGGGCTAGAGTGTTTGTCAGAATGGACTGAATCTCATCCTGGACTGGAGCTAGAACCTCATTAGATGTCTGGTCACAAACTAGGTCAGCAATGGAGCACTCATCTATGATCATAATTGGCTCCTTAACTAACTCATCACAAGTCACATAAACATACTCTACAATAGTGTTTTCATCTTTAGTAGTTTCTTCAGTTTCTGACTTCCACCTCAGATTTTTCTTCCCCAACTTGCAAATTAGCTTCTTGCACTATAATCTCAGACATAGAACCAGAAACCTCTTCACTTTTCTTTTGCTTCTCACGTTGACACTTGCCAAGGTATGTGAGAATCTTATCTGACCATTCTTGAATAGCTTGTGCCAAACCAATAGGTCTTACTTTGAAATTATAGTACATTTTCCAATTACGGAGTCGTAGAATGTTAATAGTTTTGTTGAAGGTAGCCTTCCTCTCATCCAACCATTTTCTCCCTAGTATCACTTGATGATCCTTTGAAATGGGTTCATATAAGTAACACTCAACACTATCAACGTAGTCTATTCCGTTCCCAATTGAATAATAAACAGATTATCCCTATGATAACAAAATGATCCTATCTCAGGATGTTTTGATAGCCTCTTCGCCAAACAATGAGAAATGTAGTTATACTATCAATGTAGTCTATTCCGTTCCCAATTGAATAATAAAGAGACTATCCCTATGATAACAAAATGATCCTATCTCAGGATGTTTTAATAGCCTCTCCGCCAAACAATGAGAAATGTAGTTATCCTTATCTTGATCACCGAGAATGACTACAATATGCTTTCTATGCGGGAAAGTAAAGGGATACTTAACTATGAAATCCATGTACTTTTCTTGAACCTCAATAGTTGTAATCTTGGCTAAACACTGACTTATTGCCAAGAATACCATAAGGATTTGATTACAAGAAAGTTGCAAGAAAATTTTGGGTTAATGGAATAGGCGCTAAAGAGTTTAGAAAGAATTTAGGGTTGTTTCTAACGGTTCCAGGGCTTTAGGGTCCTTTCCAACGTTAGGAGGATAAACACCCTAGACATCTATTTTTTTAAACTTTAAGATTAAGCCTTTTTAAGAAATTTCAGGTTTTAGGCTATTTTTCAAAATTTTAAGGTTTAGGTCATTTTCTAAAATTTCAAGTTTTAGGCCCTTTCAAGATTTTGCAAATAATTTAGACCATCCAAAAGAACCGAAAATAATCCATCAATGGTCCCAAGGACTTAGTTGGATTGGAGGCAACTAATAACCTGGCTGAATATAGGCCCCAAAATATCACAGGAATCCCACTGGAATGGAACTTAATGGGAAGTTGGATCTGATATCAAAATTGATGCAGCACATAAGCTCCTGATCTTAGAAAACTGAATATAGCTAGTATCAAGAAAGAAGAAAATAAGGAAAGATGAAGAAGAAGAAAGAAAAATGTACCTAGTGTGGGTAATCATCTACATCACAATCTCTTGGACATCACCATCCTTGGTTTTCAAGCTAGACATAAGAACTTGAAAGAAAGATTGAAAACCCAAATTTTTTAATTCTTTATAACATAATCAAAACAATAAGGGGGACCTCCTTTAATAGCCAAAGAGAAACCCTTTAGTTTCTTTACAATTCACCTTTTAAAAACATACAAAGAAACTCTCTAAAACATAAGAAAAAAACTTGTTAAATCATAAAAAGAAACATTTATAAAAAAACTTTCTAATTTTAGAAGTTAAGACTTCTAAGATTCATTTTTGTCACTTGCATATATCCCCTTAGTATTTTGGCCATAACGTCTCCAAATCACATCGGATTTTCAAAATCTTGATTTCATTGGAAAGTTAACTGAATAACCTTTCAAATGAAACCAAAATAAGCAAAAAAGACAAGTTTTGACCTTAGAAAACTTGGGCTAAAAGTAAGTGATGGAATTACAACTTAAAAATCTTAATGACAATAAGGCTACTAACATAATCCAACTCAAATAAAGACTAATCATCAACTTTGACTTCAAATAATGTGCTAATGATGCTCCTCCATGTATCTTCTCCAGTGGACCCCACCAAAAGGTATGTTGATGCAGTACAAAAGAGAATATACCAAAAATTGATGTGAAATAATTCCTAAGGTCTTAAATAATTGAAAATAAAGTATGCGGAAGCAAAATAAATCAAGAATTGAATTTAAATTCATAAATAGCCAAAAAATTAGATAATAAAATTTAAGAAAAGAGGTTAGAATGCGAAAGAACAGAAAAATATGAGAGAATAGAAGAAAATAGCTTAAAAAGGTATTTTTGTAATTTTGGACAGAAAATCAAAAAATTATCAAAATACCCCTTTGACGCATTAGAAAATTCTAAAATTTTAACTGTAAAACCCTGAAACATGTCAGAAATTGCCATAAAAATTTCAGAAGGGCATTTTGATAATTGTAGAACTCTTAATTTTTTATCAGATGATTTAAGGTGCAAAGAATTTAGAGGGAAGTTAAAGAAACAATCATAATGAGATCTGAAAGAAGTCTGATTATTAAGGTGTTTTATCTTATATGATGAGAATTTAGAGCACACATCTTAAAAGAGAAAGAAACAATTAGAAGAGGAGGGGTAAAGAAGAAAAGTGGTACTTCTGCCAAAAGCAAAGATCAAGGAAGTTATTGTTGATGTTTCTCTATCA
>JAOXJP010114846.1:0-14012 GCA_025762735.1 Platanus orientalis
CAACCCCCCCCAATTCAATCCTAGCCATCAAACACAAATTACTCCCCCCCTTCAAATCGTGTGGAAGAGATTTCTTTGTGCAAAAACCCTATTTTGAAGCTAGTTACTATGTTTTATATAAAAAACTAAAATTTCAACCATGTCCTATCTCTAATAACTAATAAAATATAAACTAAGATAGTAGAATTTTAATAAATGGACTCAAACCTAAACCAAAGACTCTATAATGTGTCTCCATGTGTGCTTTCCATGTGCCTTCTTGCTTGTCTTCATGTGTGGACCCCACTAGACCCATGTGTGGGTCACACCTTGCTTGCCATCCTCATCAGGTATCTTTTGAAATTTGGTCTTTGTAAGAGATCTATTTGATTGGGAAATTAACTCCTTGGCTTCTCTTCTTTTTTCCCTTTGGAATGTATTCATTTCAAGTGGGAGCAAGATAGTAGGATTTGGTCCCTTCCCCCTTCGAGCGCTTTTTCATCTAAATCTTTTTTTTGTTTTGAGAATTTGGTTCTCAATCCTTTGTTGACTAGCTCTTTCCCTTTTAGGAACATTTGGGCTTCTCCCGTGCCCCCTCGCATCCAAGCATTTCTTTGGATTGCTGCTCACCTAGGAAGCACAGACAGTGACACGGGTACAATACGATACAAACATGGCGACATGACAATTCATGAAAAAGTAGGATAGATACGGCAGGGATACAACAATTAATTAATTAATTAATATTTTAAGCTATATTTTATGTTTAAAAAATGAATAACAAGTAACAAAGTGTGAATCAATTAGCAGTAGGGGATCGTTCTCGGTCAGCCCTGTCTATGAAATGGTTGTGTGGTTGTCTGATAGACCCTAAAAAAATCAAAGACCGGGGTAATGAAAGAAAGAAAGAAGAAGAGAACTTAATTTGAGATTAGATCATAAAGAAGCCCTAATTTACTTGAAGATTGAAGCGTATGTTGTGTTTTCTTTTCCTCTCTTCTTTTTCTTCCTTCATTTTTTTTTTCTTCTTCTCTTCTTATTCTCTTCCTCCCTTCTCTCTTATCGTAGGGTTGGGGTCGTCGGTTTTGCAACCCCACAGCTCTCCCTTTCCTTCTTATTTCATTCTTAACCATATTTACTATAATGCCCTTCTTTTTTGGTATTTCTTAAGTTAACCAATTTTTCTAGTCATTTTACAAAAAAATTCCCTAATTGCCGTGTCTTGGAAGTATCCTGATGTGTCCTAGCCATGTCCTTGTTGTGTCAAAATTTTTATTTTATTTTATTCTCTGACACGGTAAGGACACCCATGCAGAAGTATCCCAGGAGTGTCCGTGTCCGTGTGTCGGACACGCCGAGGTTTTTGAAGTATCCGTGCTTCCTAGACCAGGAGTAATAGAAGGAAGCCAAAGGCTTTGAAAATCATTTGTAGAGCCATAAGAACGGCTTGGCGCTTTCTATCGGAAGGATCGCTAGGTTCTTCAAAGTTGAAAAATATGCCGTGTGTGTTTGTGCCAATGCCTCGGAATATCTTTTGGTCTTGCTTGAGTACCTCACAAGTGCTCATAGTAGGAACACTATGGATGTGCTCCAAAAAAGGCGTCTTTATATGGCTCTCTTTCCTCATGTTTGCGTTCTATGCATGGAGAATGGGAAATTAGGTGATCATATCATGGTGCATTGCAATTTCTCTAGATGCATTTGGTTTTTTGTTTTTTTTTTTATGTTGAGAATTTCTCTAGATTGGGTTATGACGAACTCGTTGGTCAATTTGATCTGTCAATGGGATGGTGGCTACTTGGGTGTTTGTGGCAAAAATTTTGGGCTGGTATCTTTCATGGGGTGTGTTGGGGCATTTGGAAGGAGAGAAATCGAAGAATTTTTTATGGGATTTGTAAGATGATGTGGACATGAAAGATCAAGTGGGGCTCACATGGTCCTTGGTGGGGCCCACATGTGGACCGCCTTGGGGGATCACCTTTGCCGCATCACACGAGTCTTTAGTTAACTAGTAGAGTCTTTTATAGAGTTATTTTCATATTTTACTTATTTATTTTATGTTTTAATAGAGTCTAGGATATAGAGGTCATTATTGTTTTTGTTTTTGGGTATTAAAGTCAGCAACATGTGATTCAAATAAGTGGTGGTCGACATCTTCATTATAGGGCCATGTTTTGGTTGCTTTTCGTTTTTTAGACAGTTATGTTAGGAAGTTAGGGGTCCAATAAATAAGTTCTAATTTTTGAAACTTCTTAAAAGTTTGATGTATTTGGTCTTTAAAACATGCTGGTTGACATGTATTGGAGGAGGCAATGAATAAAAAAGAGATTTTTTTTTTGGAGAAACCCCACGGCTTGGCCCTTCTTCCCTTTCAACATGCGACTGGTTGAAACCCACAATCAGCTGTCTTCTTATCTTCTTCTTCTTCTTCTCCCTCTTTCTTCTTCTTTATTTTCTTTGCGTTTTGACCTTAAAGAGCCCTCCAATTCATCAATAAACCCTTTCTTTATGTGTTCTTGAAACCCACAAACCTGTAACAGTCTTGAAACCCTTCCTTTTCTGTTTGCTTTTGGACATCTAAGAATCCCCTGATCTGGAATCTGTGGCACCCTAAACCTGCGATTCCTTGCTGTTTTGAAGCCTGAATTCTAAACCCCATTGTCCCTAGGCCTTGCGGCACCTTTAGATCTCCAAAAGTAACTAGTTTTAAACCCTGGAGTTCCCAAAATAACTAAAGTTCTCGCTGTCCTGACTTTTCTCCATTAAACCCATTGATTAGGCCTTCCTGCAATTCATTCTCAACCTTTAAATCAGTGTTGGATCTGAAATCATAAACCTTGAAACCTGCGGCAGATTCCTTTCAGATTAGTATTCATCCCTCCAGCAGTGTTGGTACTATATAAATGGTTGTGCAAACGTGAACTCCCTTCAATTTCATAACACTCTGTTTAAGCCTATAATTACTGCCCTCATAAACCCTGTTACACCTATTTATCAGCCTCTATTGAACCTCATTCCAGCCCCTGTTTGTTCTCCATTGTTACCCCTAACATCTACAGAGTTCAGCCTATTGATAGCCTTGTTATCTGTTGCTAAAACACACTGTTTCTTCAAGTAAATCCCTTCTTTTAGACCTATTTCAATTCCCTTTGTTGCCTTTCTAGTACAGCCCTCTTACATTTTGTGTCAGCCTGTGTTTTTCCCAAGTCTAAATCTTACCTCTGCTGGGTTTACTTTACCACACTGTTATTGCTTAATCAGCACATTAAGGGGTAATTTTTATCCTAACCAGTGACCTACACACTCAAGTACTGGACTGTCCCAGATAACTAACCTATTGGACATGATCTAGACTTTTGGATGGTAGTATCAATTGCTGATATTGGCTGATTGGTAATCTGGGATTAAAACATAGGTTCATACTCCTTCGAATTGCTGAAAGCCCAAATTATGTCATTGCTTTGTTCTCATTAGTGAATATTCTGTTATCTGATTTCAAGGATTCTATATTGGGTTGTGGACTGAATTTTAAGTCTTCATAGGTCTCTTGAATTTGGGCATATATCCTAGTTTTGTAGGCCCATAATCCATAGGTAAACAGCCCTCTCCCTAAGCTGTCCTGCATCACAAGACTCCCTTAGAGGTGGCTCATTCCATTTTATTTGAGGCTGCTTCTTGGATGTTGGTGTTGAAGGACTTTGATGGTTATCGCTCAATGATCGCCTTAAAAATTGCTATTCGTGTTTCTTCTCACGTCCATCTCTTAGGCAGCTTTGTCAGCCTTGTTGGAAGCCTCCTCCTGGCTTGTTAAAGTTGAAATTTGATGGGTCGTCTCTTGGCAACCTGGGGCCAGTTGGTTTTGGTTGTGTGATTAGGGATCATTCGGGAGCGATCATTCGCGTGTTGTGTGGTCCGTTGGGTTCTTGTGATTCAATTAAAGTGGAAGTATGTGCTCAAGGTGCTTGGCACTTTAGGTTTTCTCATTGAGGGGGATTCTAAGGTGGTGATTCATTGGGGTTTGGGGCAGTTTTTAAACTCTTGGTATTTGGTTCACCTTATCTATGAGATGCATTTCCTTCTCAATTTATTGAAGGCTTCTCTTTCCTATGTGCCTAGGGAGATGAATGATGTGGCAGATGGGTCGCTAAAAAAGGGACTATGCTGCCTTCCCTTTGTATTGGGTCCTTTTTGCCTAGTGAGGTAAAAGGCTTTGAGGATCCATGTTGTCTTTTTTTTCTTTCTTGCTGTATTCTTTTGTTTAATAAAATTTTGTTATTCATAAAGAAAAAAAAAGAAAAGACAAAAAAACGGGGAGACTCTGGAGAAGAGTGGTGATGGCTAAGTGTGGCATGAATTTGGTTTAGGACCCTAAGGATTGTCATAGAGGTCATGGTTTAGGCCTTTGGAAATCTATTGTCCAAGGTAAAGAGGAGTTTAGGAATCACAAAATTTAAGTTGGGATCAAGAGAAGAGATAAAGTATTGGGAAGATTTTTGGATTAGAGAATCTCAGTTAAAAGTCTCTTTCAGTAACCTTTACTTTATAACTACAAATCGTGATAGGAAGATTGCCTCTAATTTTGATTTGACTATTGGGGGGGGGGTGGTGGGATCTTATGTTTTGCAGGATTCTAAATGACTGGGAGGTGGAGGAGTAGGCGAATCTTCTTGATCAATCAAGAGGCTACAATCACAATCCTAGGGTTGGAGATAGTAGATATGGTCTAAAGGATAAAAAAAAAGAAAATTTATATTCGAATTGCTTTGCTCATGGAAGCATGGTTTAAAGTATCACATGATATAGGCCGTATTGCGCCATACATACCGGTATTGTGGGATGGGGGGACGAAACCCGCCAGGTAATCATAATCTCCCTGTATATTCCCACGTCTCGCGCGATACTTGGAAAATTTTAACCAAAAAATGCCTTGAAATGCTCGAGAGACGAACCTATATCGCTTCTCCTGAGCTTATCGCCAACTTCAAAAAACCTTTAAAAATTCTTTTTTTTTTGGTGTGATTCTTTATAGATTTAGCTTATTAAAAAAAAATCTAGGACTCCATTTGAGTCCATTTTGATTGAAAACCTTTGAGTCGGATCGAAGGATTGAAGCTGAAACCCCAAATTTCGTTAAGAACTTCGATAAGTTCTCTATTTTTGCTCCAATTATTCTATATTTTTTTATATGTCATGCATATATGATAGATCTACACATTCATGGAGTTTAAAACAATTTTCGGAAATCAAAATTATTTATTTATTTATTTGTTGAAAATAAAAATATTAAAGAAAATTAAAAAAATATACCAAATGGGCATTGTTTGGTCATTTTTTATATGACATATTGCAGCCCATTTTGCATATAATATGTCAATTTGGTAGATTTCTGAAAACAAAATATTTCATGTATTTATTTAATAATTAAATAAATTTAAAATTCCAAAACATTCCAAAAAAATTGAAAAAAATACAGGAAGCATATTAGAGCATATTGAAACATATTGCATATGTTTATCTTAAAATTTTACTATGTTTTTTTGTATTTTTTAAAAAAATTTCTTTTATTTTTTTATTGTACTTTTGTTATAGCTTACATTATCAATGAATGAGAATGGCATTGTTGTTTGAGTTATACATTTGTAATATAGATTATGTTTTATGTATGTAGATTTGTGGTTTTATTGCGTAATGTGTAGTGTTATTTATCAACATCTAACACTTAAAATAGTAGACATAAGTGACAGCTTGTGTCACGAGGGTACCGATTCCCAACTATTGATACCCATGTGTGTAATGAAATATAATGGTTTATAAGTATTTAATGATGCTTATTATAACATTTCCGAAAGTTTTATTCAAAAATTCCAAGGCTTACATAGTGTTTCCATAAATTCCATAGGCGACAACGTATGTCATGAGGGTGACGGTTCTCTTAACCATCATAGATGGTTGTTTTCTATATTTAATGATTCCTAAGTGTGTATTAGTGTTTATTCTACCAAATCCTGAAGTTGCCTACCAAAATTCCTTCATTGATTAGTGTTTCCCCCATTTCTTACTAACTATTATTTCTTTCATGACGATTATGAAATAAACGTTGTTAATACACTTAATAGGAACTATTTTAGACAACGTTGTTGCAATTTTTTATGACGTGTAACTTCGGCATGTTGTCTATGTTATTAGGTTTTCCCGGCTTTTTCTTCCGCTCCTCCCACATTCTCTCTATCTCCTCCCTGTTTCTCTATTTTTCCCTCATCTCACGTTCTCCCACTCTCATCCCTTTTTCTCTCGGATGCAATAGTATTTGTCTAGGGTTTAAGAAGGTGAATCCAAGATCTAGGGGACGTTTGGTTCGGATTTTGGAATGGATTTCAGGCCAAAATCAATCATAGGGATAGGCACAATGTTTGGTTCAGCTCTTCAAATCGATTATGGTGGAATTATAATTGAAATCAGAGCAAAATCAGAAACAGGTGAAAGGTTATTTCTGGCGATTATAATTGTTTGAATGCATCACTCCCAAAATCAACTGCGAGTGTTTTTATAGAGCTTGATGGAACGCACTATGAAAGAATTCTTCACTCTGGTTAGTTTTCTCTCTTTTCTCTCCTTCGTCTCTCCCCCTCATATCATGCGTTCTCAGGTCTCCCTCTCTCTCTCTCTCTCTTATTATATTATTACCACTCTACTAATTACATGTTTCCCCTCAACTCTCCCTCATCTAACCAACCGTGGGCTAAGGGTTGTAATTTAACCATAACCATTGGTTTTTACCCTAATAATTTCTCTTTAAAAAAAATTACATATTAAATTCAAAGAAGATAAGTTATAAAGATCTCGAGAATTTATTTGAGTGTTTAAGCCCTCAAGATTTTTCATTTTCTGGTAAGTTCTAGCTAATGACTGTTTGATTTTTCCGTAACTCCTGTTAGAGCACTAAATTTCATTATTTCATTAGATTCCTTATCTCTTCAAATTTACAGCTTGGTTTATTGTACAGAGAGATGTTGCATATGGTAGCCTTTTCTTTCATATTTTTTGTCAAACGAAATGTGGATGGACAGATAAAAAGTATTAATTTGATCAAATGGTAATGAGTTTGAGAACATGGTTTCAACTGCTTAGGGAAATGTTGCTATGGTTTGAGAACATGGTTTCATTTCACTCACCAGCGAAAGTTCTCGCTCTTATTACCACTTCTCCATTCCATGTCTTTGTATTTGATGAATTACAAAGAACTTATTTAGAAGTTGTGTACAAAGATACAACACCAGCACCATGATAGATTGCTAGGAAACTTACACTAAAGAGGGGAATTGCACAGCATAGACCTCACCTCCAATATTTGGCATATGCCTTTAACAGAACAAGAAGTTCATATTTGAAACCATGTTCATATTTGCTGACCCATGTGTTTGATTAAGTCAATGAGTCTGATTTGAACTTTTAATGTAGGAGCATATGCTACCAAGAAATTAAAATTGGATGACCATGGGTAGTCTACATGATTTGGGCCAAGTAGATTAGGAATTTTGTTAATTTGTAATAAAACCTTCTTATGGCCAAGAGCCTTTTTATAATTTGTATGGTTTTAGGTGCTTGATGTAAAAGAATATATATATATATATATAGTGTAGGAAATGGGTAACGCTATTTGGGCTCTTAGGCACTTTTATTAGGCTATTAAAACAGCTTAGACTGGGGCCCACAAATGCCAAATTGTGTGAGCATTTTGTTGATTTTCAAGATCATTGGGGCCCACATGTGAATTGTGCAATATTTACAAGATCTCCAAGATTTTGGAGATATCTTTGTAGGGCCCAAAATATCTTACTTGTCAAGCAAGTAAAGCCCCTTTAGTTAAATATTTTAATTTAGTAAGATTTTTTTTTCTTTTTTTATAGAAAGTTTAGAAATTAATGTCCTAGATTGTGGGGTTTTTATTTTTATTTATTTTTTATTGTAAGCCTATTTAAAAAAAAAAACACCCACATATAAATAAATCAATTGAAGATGTTTTAGGAAAAAAAAAAAAAATAGAGAAACACCTGTGGTGTTTATGAGGGTTGCGACCCTAGTATCTTCTCCTAGGGGTTGAGTCTTGGACTCCCCTTTTATCCCATTCTCTCCTCTCTTCTCCATTTCTCTTCACAAGTAAGTGTTAATCTCTTTCTTCTCCTCTTTCCTCTCTTTCTTTCTTATTTCTCCCTTAACTTTTTTTGGATTTCTGGTTTCTTTAACTAAACCCAGAACAACGACCTTTTTCATATAATTTCATAAACCAAATCAACTCTAAATTTGTTGAAATTTGGAAAAGTGGTGCATCTTAAACCCAAGATTCACTATGTCTGAGCGCATAATTTTCTGGCTCACGTCCATGGGTATTTTGGTCTTTTCACATCACTACTCAAAATTTTCCAGAATTTGAATTTTCAATTCTTTCATCTTTCAAGTTGTGGTTGTTCCTAAATTCATCCTACATCAACTCTTCTTTTCCCCAAAACCCACCAGATAATTCTTTATGGACTTTACTATAGGCTTTTTTCATGTCTATGAAGACAATGGAGAGTTATTCCTTTTTTTGCTTGATTTCAATTAGAATTAAATATAATATGACAAAATAGTTCGTCACTTTGATGATAAGAATCGATTAACTGTTCTAAATGTGTGGCAATGGCTCACTCAAAATGTATCCTATCGATTGAATAGGCTGATGGGCTGCTCATGTACATAGTGAAATATAATAGCCAGTTGTAGGACATTCATTTATATAAGCTTACGTGAATTACCCGTTAGTTGTATTAGTCTAATAGAACAATAACATGTTGGTTATGTGTCTGATGGTGATATTTCTACTCTAGAAAAGGAAAGAGAAGGGCTTGATAAAGCTTTTGTTGGGAGTTTGTGTGGAATGGATATATGAGAATTGCAGTAAAGGTATATATCTACAAACAGTATGAACATTGCTACTGTATTTTAATGCTAAATGCTCTGGTAGAGAGAGAGAGAGAGAGAGAGAGAGAGAGAGAGAGAGAGATTCTGAAATGAAAACTCTATGTAAAGTTAAATTCAGGTATTCTCGTGTTCTCATTCTTCATGGAAGCTTCTTAAATGTTATATTCAAACATAACTATTGAAACCAAAGAAAAGAAGATCAATTGTCCATTTTTTATTTTTTTTTAAATTAGTCATTCTTCACAGCAGTTTCTTAGAAATAATACTTTGTCCATCTATTGAAAGATAATTGGGATGAAACCAAAAGAAGAGAAGATTAATTGATTTGATTAGTAGCTCTTTACTACAGGTATGAACTTAGAGGAGATGGGGAGAAGAAAATTACATGCTTAGCTGTGGATGGTGATGTTTATGATAAGTTGGCACAGTTATTAGCACCTGAAATTTCCAGCCACGAAGATGTTAAAAAGGCTCTGCAGCTTCTCCTTGGGGGTGCTCCTCACCGGAAGTTGAAAGATGGAATGAAGGTAATGGCATGAAGTACACTTGTGTCCACTTTACCATCCTTCTGATGGAAATCTCAATCCTCTTCAACGATTGATTATTCTTGTCCCTAGATAGGACTCTGCTTATCATCTCAGAAATGCTATATACTGTGATAGACTTGTTTTACCAGTAAATTATGGTTATATCTTTTTGTATTCATGATATATAGCCGAAATGGAAGATCACTTGGCATATATTTTGAGAATCTTAATTTTCTGTTAATGCGTATTGTAAATCCAGCTTGTGGTAGTCATTTAAGATAAATCATAGGTTTTTTTTTTTGGATGAATGATAGAGCATAGGATTTTCATAAACAGGACATGATGGCCTTCCTATATGCACATCTGAGGAGACCTACATATTTGTTTGATGGGAGATCTTGGTGTGATGCGGGACAATATAGAGAACAGTTGTATTTTGCAGAAAAAGAAACAAGAAATAAAAATACACAAATTTCAGATTAGGTGAAAATCTGTAATTTTTACAGTTTTGGGCAAAATAACGAAAATACCCGTCATGTTTCAGAATTTTATGTAACTTTCCATATCAGTAGTGCATCCTTCAAAGAGTCTAGGTTAAAATTTCACTCTATTTGAATAAGATTTGAAGGTTCAAATAATCAAAATTTAGAAAAATCAAGCTTCTTTAATGAAGTCTCAACATACACAACAGGGAATCTTTTGAAATACAGAGAGAAGGAAGAGGATATTCCAAGTGGAAACTTAGGGGTCTTATAGGGGACACACAAGGGAACAAAACCCTACAGTATGAGAAGGGAAAGGGGATGTATATAGAGGTGCAATTTCAGTGTTTGTGCTGCACCTCCAATTGAAGTTTTCCATAGGACTAAAGAAGGGAATATAAGGAGCTATTCAATTGATTCAATTTTCTGCAGAACTTCTAATTTCTAGCACTTTGCTTCCTTGAATCAGAAAATTATAACAAAAGATAGAAGAGGAAGAGAGGGAGAGGATATTGTAGGAAGAAGATGGAAGAGAAGTTGATGAAGGAAGAAGAAGAGATGTGGCAGGGATGTCGTGTAGATAGAGAGAGAGAGAGAGAGAGAGAGAGAGAGAGAGAGAGAGGCCTTTGTCCACGACCAACTTGGGAAACCACCCAATAATCAAACCAAACTTAATTAATTCTTCAATGAAAATATTGGGGAAGGGGTTTGCCTTTAAATAGGCTTTACAACTTACAAAATTATTAACTTTTTAAAATTAGAAACATTCTATAACTCCAAAGCTTGTAGCCTAAGTATTCTAATACCTAAGACTTACTAAAAAATATATTTTCTAAACTTTGTAAACCACTAAAGCCTTGGAAACCAAGGCATTGTCGACCAGCTCATTGGTGGGCTCCCTTAGTTGATTTTAGAGTCACCGAGTGACAAAATAAGAGCTGTACAACTAGGCCTTGATTTTATCCCAATTAGCCTTGGGTTTTCATCCTTATTATACTCATATGCCCCTAAACAAATCCTACTAAATTTTTTTGGCATTATTGGCCTTATTACATAAAATACATTAAAAAAACATGTACCCCTCCCATGGCTAGACGTCCCTAAGTCTTCTTGGTCTTGATGTTTGGAATCCACAAGGGGTACCCTATGATCCATCAAAGCAAGTGATGTTGCATCAATTCCCCCTTCTCAAAAAACTCAACCCTGTTGAGTTTAGGAGGAGGTCTAAGGATACCTTCATCGTCATGTGGTTCCCGCAGCAAGAGGAAAGATCTCACTGTCTTCTTGAGCTTCAAGAAAGGAGAGTCCTTGTTAGGAACCGTCTTCATTTCCTTGTTGTGGTGCTTGAAGGTATTCGTGTTGTTATAACCACAATATTGGGTTTTCTTGTTGAATAGCCATGGTCTACATAGAAGGATGTGATACAACTTAAGAGGTAGGAGTCATACTTCACCTAATCAATGAAGCCTCCAATAGAATATGTAGCTAGGCATCTTTCTTAGACCTTCATGCTGGTGTTGTTTACCCAAGCAACCTTGTAGGGACTTGGGTGTGACTTAGCTTCTTCACAACAGTTTTTGACACAACATGGGTGCACCTACCACCGTCAATGACCATGGAGGAGACTTGGCCATTGCAATGAACCCATGTAAGAAAGATACTGACTATTGTAGCACCATTTTCTTCATTTTCTTGTTGAGTAGTAAAAAGGGGGCAAAGTACATAAATGGGTTTATCCTCATCAGACACACCACTTACATCCTTGTTATGTTTATCTGCCTCCAAAATCATGGCTGGATCAGGAACATAAACTTTTTCTTCCAGTTCAGACTTACTTATTTGATAGACCCACAAGTCTATTTGGACACTGAGCCTTTTGATATCCATATTCCTTACACGTGAAACATTGATCTGTTCATGGTCTAGATGTAGAACCCTCTATACCTCAAGATCCAGAAGGAGAAAACTGATGGTTAGACCTTGGAGATGATGATGTCATGCTTTGGAATAGTGGCTTGTTGAGATGTCCTTATAAAGGGCTTCCTATAAGATATGTTTTTTATATTTTCAGCTATCTGATATGCACCTTGTATTGTGTCATCTAAAGTAGTATAGTGATGGAAACTTAGGTCCATAGAAATTTGAGGGTGCAAACCTTGTCTAGACATGGACACTAAAATCTCATCATTCCACTTGAATCCAACACGGGTAACTAGGTGTTGGAGCTAACTTGTATAATCTTCCACATTTAGATTCCCTTGCTTGAGTTGGTTCAATTGGAGGTGAGCTCTCTGCTTATAATCTTGAGGTTCAAATCATTTTTTATGGCTGATTTCATTTCATCCCATGTAGTCAAATCTCCATATCCCATATTGGAGAAACTCTGTTTGTAAGATGTCCACCAAATTCGGGTTGTTCCCTTTAATTTGGCGTCTATGAACCAAAGATTGTGGTTCTCTGGCACATCATACCATTTGTAAAATGCTTCTATGTTATGAAGTCAATCATGGAAGTCATCAGGATTTTGATCACCACCAAAATCCGACACGTCAAGCTTTGCAAGCCGTTCCACCTCAAGCTAGAAATTACCTTGATGCTTCATAACCTGGGATTTTGTTCCGGCCTGGTAGATATCACCTCATGCTTCAAAGTGTGTGATGTATCATTAGCTAGAACCTCAATGGGCTAACTTGGAGAAGTCAAATTTGATGATCCTACAATCGAAACTAGTTCTTTCCCTTTCAGTTGGACAGCAGCCATAACTTTCTCTAGTTGGGATGCCATAACTTCCTCTAATTGGGGATTGCACAACAACAAATATGACTTCTAGGTTGGCTTCAAACCTCTTCATCCTAGAATGAAAATCCACCTTTGCAGCCTCTAAATCTCGATCTTGATTTTTAATGTCAACGAATAAATCATTATTACTGACCCCCATGTTATAATAAATTCAGTTCAGAAGAAACCAGGATCAATTTAGAAAGGGCTTGGGATTTCAACTAGATAGAACCAGCTGATGGAATCTGGATTTGATACCAATTGATGCAGGACAATATTGAAAACAGTTGTATTTTGTAGAAAAATAACCCAGAAATAAAAATACACAAATTTCGGATCAGGGGAAAATCTATAATTTTTGCAGATTTGGGTAAAATTATGAAAATACCCATGCCACATGTTAGAATTTTATGAATATTTCCATATCAGTAGTGCATCCTTCAAAGAGTCTAGGGTTAAAATTTCACATGATTTCAGTAAGATTTGAAGGTTTAAATAATCAAATTTTAGAAAAATCAAGCTTCTTTACTGGAGTCTCTAACACACACAACAGGAAATCTTTTGAAACAGAGAGAGAAGGAAGAGGATATTCCAAGGAGAAACTTAGGGGTTTATATGGGACACACTAGGGAACAAAACCTTACAATAAGATAAGGGAAAGGGGATGTATCTAGGGGGGTGCGATTTCAGTGTTTATGCTGCCCAGGATTTTTTATCAGATTTGGAAAAAAAAAAGGCTAATTATCACAAAACCACAATTTTAATAAGGGATGACAGTGGAACTTTTAATTCAATATCAAAAATAGAAAGAGCAAATATACCTGTTTAAAATATAGCTCTTGCACCTCCAATTGAAGTCTGCGATAGGACTAAAGAAGGGAATACAAGGAAGTATTCGATTCATCAATTTGCTGCAGAATTTCTAACTTACAGCACTTTGCTTCCTTGAATGTGAAAATTATAATAGAAGATAGAAGAGGAAGAAATGGAGAGGATATTGTTGGAAGAAGAAGATGGAAGGGAAGTTGATAAGAGTAAGAAGAAGAGATATGGCAAAGATGTCGTGTGGATAAAGAGAGAAAGAGAGAGAGACCTTGGTCTACAACCAATTTGAGAAACCACCTAATATTCAAACCAAACTTAATTAATTTTCCAATGAAAATATTTGGGAAGGAGTTTTCCTTTAAATAGGCATTACAACTTACAAAATTATAACAACAACAACAACAACAAACAGCCTTATCCCAACTATTTGGGGTCGGCTACATGAATCCTGTTCCGCCATTCC
>JAOXJP010114857.1:0-14011 GCA_025762735.1 Platanus orientalis
CCATCCTACAAGTTTGTTACATTTAATGCAGGACCTAGGACTTGCTTAGGTAAGGATTTCGCTTTCACTCAATTGAAAGCCGTTGCAGCTGCCATGATCTATAACTATCATGTTGAAGTGGTAGAAGGTCACCCTGTGTCTCCCAACCTTTCTATAATCCTTCAGATGAAGCATGGTCTGATGGTTAAGGTTTTCAAAAGATGGAATTGATGGTCAATTGTTGGGCGTAGTGATAGTGATTAGACGAAGTTGAGTGCCAAAATAAATGTGTGTTCTAGTGTCATGTGAGAGATGTAATAACTTAAAAAAGTCTGTCTTTACTAATCTACTCTGTACTTCTATATAGTCGATATCTAATAAGCGTTGTGATCAGTGCATGTGAGCGAACAAGTTAAAATCCAGTGGTTTGGTTGTTACCTGTAATAAAATCATTTCATTTTAAAATCCCTTGGCGTTAGCCATAAGTTGATGGTTCAAAATGAACTCATTTAGATTCATGTTGATTTGCTAACTAAAATTAGAAATGAAGTTACCTCAGGTAAAGAACAGTGCTTTACCGGTTACAACATAATCTAAAGGTGGCAACGGGTCGACTTCGTCTGGAGTTAGAAACTCTGAACTCAAACCCCACCTGTTTATTCTTAATTGAATAGAATATGCCAATCCAAACCTGGAAAACACCACACTGGCTTAGCCATAAGGGCCCGGCCACCTTGGTCCTTAGCAGGTCAGAGTTGGAGTCATTTGAAAAAAAAAACAAAAACAAAAAAAAAAAAAAAATAGTGTCAATCCACGTATTAACCAGGTTACAGAATGTGAAATCCAAACTGGTCGTAGAACAAGAAGAGGTGAACTCAAATTTTTTTGGCCAAGTCTAGTCTATTATGGAAATAAATATGTTAGAAATAAAGAAAATTGTTAATTGATTAGATTAAGATTTGATTTAATTGGATAGGATTACAATAGATAAGTTTTGATTTGATTCTAATTTCTTTTTTATCTTTGTACTAATCTATTTAAACCTCTCTCTATAAGCATTGTAATCACCATCAATCAATTAAGATAATTCTCTTTTCTTAAAAATCTTTATGGTATCAGAGTCAAAAGATTGGCCTTGATTACTTTCTCTAAACCAAGTGTTTCCGGCGGCCTGCATCGCTGCTTGCCCGGCTTAACCTATGCTCTCCTTGAACTGCTTTTATTTTATTTATTTTTACTCATCTCTATCTACTAATAATGTACCTACCTTCGCTTCTCCTTGAATGTTTCTCATTCAATGTGGACGATCAAGTGAAATTTTATAATTCAAGCCTGTAATCAATGCTCATACCTGCTCAAAGACGAGGGCGTGGACTATGATACAGATGTGGAGACTTTCGTCCTGTACTCCTTCAGTGAGTTGGAAAGGGGGATTTGGATCACGGGTAATTTCAGCAAGATCCTGACCACTGAACGAACGGTATATTGTCAGCCACATCCGGCTGCACATCTTGTCGAGGCTCTTTTCTGGATTGACGTCCTACGGATTGATGTCCTGGCAGCCACATCCGGCTACGGCTGCATCTTGTCGCTAATTAGTCTCCGCCTCATTGGTTCTTTTCTGGATTGACGTCCTTTGCGACGCCCCGTGGACCAAGTGGGTGGGACTCATTCATTTTCCAGGTGATGGGACATCGCAAAAGTGAATGGCCCCACTCCTTGTGTCTTGCCTCATTGGGCGTTGCAAAGGATTTCATGCCAATCTTTTCTAATCCTAAACATCCAAAAGTGAATGGGTCTCACCCCTTGTGTTTTGTCTGTGTGCAGAGGATATCGTGCCGTTCTTTTTTACGTCCTAAACGTCCCCTTACCTAACATCAATAATAATACGGCATCGGGAAGCCATATCAGACTACTGCTGCATTTTGTTTTGGTTGCTGAATTTTCTCCTTTTGTTGTTTCTTTCTCCACTTCATTTGTCCTTTTCTAGGTCCTATACTCCCTTCTACCTAACATGAAGAACACAACACATCTATTTATCCTGAAGCAAATCTGCACCTTCATCGTTGATATGGTCCCCTCCTTTGAGTCCATAGCTGTTGGTCTCGTTATAAAATGGATCAAATTGTTTCACTCGGGATTTTGTAACTCGTAACTTGTCATATGAATCGTTTTAAACGCAGAAAACGGTGATGAGCTCCTTTAATACCGAAACAGACAATCATTCTCCGAAAGAAAGGCACTTGCAACGGTTTTTCTCTCCTTCATTATCACCGACACCTAACACTGGGCATAAAACCTACTGATGTAGATGGTACGATCAAATGCAATTTCTATAATTGGTACAATTCAGCTTATTTTATTTTATTTTTTTGATAAGAAAATTATAGGTGAAGACAGGTTTTGAACTCAGGTCTGTGGTTTGACGCCCACAGGCTTTACCAACTTAGCAAGCTGGAAGTTTCATACAATGAAACCCTTTCACCTCTTCTTGGGGAAAACCATAAGTGCCAGAGAGAAGAAGAGATGGTCGGGTTTGACAGAGGAAGGCAAGCCTTCAATCCTACGGCAATTGCAAGAGAACAAGCTTAGGGAGGCGCTTGAGGAGGCATTAGAAGATGGGTACTTCTTGGTTAAACCCCAAGACATGGATTTTGAACCCTTCTCCAATCAAGATGAGAACATTGGGAGCTCGAAGCCGTATTGCTAGGCTCAATGCAAAGAGGGAGTTCCTCTAAGCCACCTCCCTTGTAGTGGAGCGCACCATCTTAAGGATGGAAAGAAGTTGTTGGTATTACTTGGTAGTTAGCTGTGAAAGTGAAAGAGAACCCAATGAGGAAGTACAAAAGAAGTCCAAAGACTTATTGGGAGAGTAGCTGCACTCAACCGCTTTATTTCTAAGGCAACAGACAGATGCCTCCCCTTTTTCAAATTACTCGGGAAAGCATTCAAGGGAGCCGATAGGTGCGATGCGATATTTCGAGAGCTTAAGAAGCACCTAGCCGAACTACCACGTTTGTCATGGACATACCCCGGGGAGCCTTTGTTCTTGTACATCGCGATCTTGGACTCGATTGTCATCTCGGTACTATTAAAGAAAGAGAAAGGGGCCCAAAGTCCTGTGTACTACATAAGTAGAGCCCTCAAGGGGGCCAAGAGAAATTACCCGATGATCGAGAAGTTCACTTTCACGGTGGTGGTCAGTGCGGGAAAACTATGACCATACTTCCAGGCCCACTCAGTCACCGTCCTAATAGACCAACCATTACGAGCAACCTTGTTGCAACCTAGCACCTTTGGGAGGCTTATCAAATGGTCAGTCAAATTAGGAGAATTTAACATTGAGTACAAACCGAGGGGAGCAGTAAAGGGGCAGGTTGTGGCAGACTTCGTAGCTGAATCAACTCCTGAGAGCAAGGATGAAAAATCAGAAGACACAAAGCCCTTAGGAGACAAGGTCTAGATACTCTATGTCGACGGGTCAGCTACAAACATGGCAAGCGGAGCTAGGATAATTATAGTCACTCCAGGCGAAGTGGAACTTGATTATTTTATCAAGCTCCACTTCAAAGCAACAAACAACGAGGCAGAGTATGAAACACTAGTAAATGACATGAAAATAGCCAAGGAACTCAATGTTAAGAGGATCATCATCAGGAGTGATTCACAGCTTGTGGTCGGATAGGTCCGAGGGGAATATGAGTCCAAAAAAGGTCGTATGACAGAATATTTAAAGGTGGTCAAAGTGTTAGCCCTCAGTTTCAAAACCTTTGCCATAGAACACATTGGCCAAGAGCAAAATGATCAAGCCAATAAGCTCACTTAACTGGCCTTTGCACTCGGGAATGATGAAACCACTATGATTGAATATTTGGCGGAACCGAGTACACAAGGCCCCACCGAAATGAGGGTAGTGAACATCGAGGAGGGAGTATCATGGATGACTCCTAATGTCGACTTGCTCGAACAAGGAAAGCAAATCGAGGATCGTTTTGAGGCTAGGAGACTCAAGCTACGGGCCACCCAATACAAGATGATTGATGGGAGACTTTATAAATGGAGCTTCACCCTACCTTATCTACTGTGCCTAGATAGTGCAGATGCAAAATACGCTATGAGAGAAGTCCATGAGGGGGTGAGTGGTAATCACTTCGGATGTAGGTCTTTGGTACAGTGACTTGTCTGAGCCAGATACTATTGGCCTATGATGCAAGTAGACATAGCCAAAATGGTGCAAACATGCAATAAGTGCCAAAGATTTGCCAATCAACTCAAGCAACTTCTCAAGGAACTAACAACAATCTCGAGATCCTGGCCGTTTGCACAATGGGGGATATATATAGTTGGGTCACTTCCCTAAGGATGAGGGTAAGTCAAGTTCATCATTATGGTGATAGATTATTTCACCAAATGGGTGGAAAAGGAGGCTATGCTGAAAATAACTAAGAAGAAGGTCAGAGACTTCATATAGAAGTCAGTGGTTTTCTAGTTTGGCATCCTTGAGGTGCTAATCTCAAACAATGGGAAGTAGTTCGATAACCCAAGGTTCAAGAATTTTGCTCTAGTTTGGGAATCAAAAACTAATTCTCTTCCACAAGGCACCCCCAAGCAAACAACCTGGTAGAAGTCACCAACATAACACTTCTAAGAATGCTAAAGACCTGGTTGGAGGCCCACAAGGGAGAGTGGCCAGAAGAGCTACCAGGTGTTCTCTGGGCTTACAGAACAACCGTTAGGACAACCATTGGAGAAACCCCTTTTTTGTTGGCGTTGGAGTATAAGACTATAAGCCCGGTAGAGATCGGCTTGACTAATTATAGACAACTCAAGTAGACCCCGAGGTAAATCAGATTAGCCTAAGGATCAATCTCGATATACTCGAGAAGAGGGGGCAAAAGGCAACTGCCCAAGTAGCCATCCACCAACAACTTATGGCCAGATACTATAACAAAAGAGTGAAGCAAAGGAGATTCAAGGTATGTGACTTAGTCTTATGAGAAGTTACATTGGCGACCAAGAGACCTACAAACGAAAAACTTGGCCCTAACTAAGAAGGGCCCTATAGAGTCACGGGCTTTAACTGACCAGGAGCATATTACCTAGAAGATATACAAGGGAGACAATTGTCTCGTCTCTAGAACACCGAGCAAGAAATATTATGCTTAAGCAAAGCTTGTACCCGCACTCAATAATGTATCTTTTTGCTTATAGCCTTTTTGATGTAAAATGACTAACTTGAATTGCCAAGGGTCATAAAATGATCTTTAAACCCTTTAAGGGAAATGACTAGCCCGAATGGTCAAGGGTCATAAAATGATCCTTAAACCCCTAAGGGTCATAAAATGATCCTTAGACTCTCAAAGAACACGACTAGCCCAAATGGTTGAGGGTCATAAAATGATCCTTAAACCCTTAAAGGGAACACGACTGGCCCGAATGGCCGAGGGTCATAAAATGATCCTTAAACCCTTAGAGGGAACATGACTGGCCCGAATGATCAAGGGTCATAAAATGATCCTTAAACCCTTAAGAATTATAAAATGATCCTTAGACCCTCAAAGAACACGACTAGCCTAAATGTCTATGGGTCATAAAATGATCCTTAGATCCTTAAAGGGAAAACGATTGACTCGAATGGTTGAGGGTCATAAAATGATCCTTAGACCCTTAAAGGGAAAACAACTAGCCCGAATGGATGAGGGTCATAAAATAGTCCTTAGACCCCTAAAGGAGCCAAGTATACAAGTTCGAGAATGTAGCAAAAAGAAGTTTTTCATAAAATAAAAACCTATACATCGGGAGCACATACGCTAGCCCGCAAAAAGAAAGAAAAGATAGAAAAACATCTAAGGAAGCTGGGGACCCTCGATTCCCCTAACCCTTGGGTCAACCTACTCAACCTCCTTGCCAACCTCATCTACAGCATACGGTGTGGGAAGGGATCCAAAATCATCATCGCCAATAAATCTTGATAAGTCAATGTCGGGATAAGCACGAGAAGCCCAACACTTGAACGTCTCGAAGCCATCGTAGAATTAACCCGACACCTCCACTACATAATTAGTAGATTTTTTAATCTCCTCCAACATTGTCACCCTCTCTTGACATAAGCGCTCAACCAATGATGCCTCGGTGGTCCTCTTCTCTTGCGCTACAAATTCGCGTGCCATGATAACCTGATGTTTGGCCTCACCTAGTTTTAATGCGAGCCTAGAAATCTCAACCAAGGCAATCTGATGTTGTGCAACAACCGCATCTCTCTCCTCCCCTGCTTGAGATAGAAAGGCATAAAGCTCTTATTCGGTCTTGGCCATCTCAGACAGCCACTCTTCAAAGCCGGTGCTCGCAGCCCTCAAATATCTAGTTGAGGACTTCAAGGCCTTCATATTACAATCGGCCCTCTTTTGATGCCCCAAAGCAACGAGCACAAGGGCAGGCCTCTATAAACACCAAAAGGTTTTAAAAAATCATTAAAACCCCTTACCTCAGCCAAATCAAGCATGAGATGCCTGAAAACTGCTTTTGGGGTGAACTTCATCAAAGTATCAATATCCACCCGAGGGACTACCTTTGACAAGTGTCCACCACATAGTCAGCATTGGTTATGAAGGAATCCATAACTGGATCTTCCCCTTCTCCACTTAAGCGGGCTTAGATTGGGGTAGAGGGACATCCTTAGCTACCTCAACCCTCTCATGGTCGAGGACGATTGGGGTCGCGACATTGTTAATAAGAGGTGCAAGCGGCTCCTCGCTGTTGGAAGTACCGATCGACTCCTAATGTATAGGCACCTGATGGGATGAGGAACCTCCTTCGGTTTCAACCTTTCGTCTCTTTAAAGAAGGAGCCTAGGAAGGCACAACCACAGGGAGACGCGACCACAGGGAGGCACAACCACAGGGAGCTCTCCCATTTCGGCCTCAACATTTTAAACTTCTCTTGCCCTCCTTAGAAGCTCCTTGATGTTTGTCCTAGCCATGTCTATAAGCAAAGGACATTAAAAAAGAGAAAGAAAAGAAAAGAAAAAAGAGAAGAAAAATGAAGAAAAGGTCCATTAGCTATACCCTCGGTGGTGCCCTCCTCGACGGGATTAGCTGGGGCTTCACTAAAGCCCTTGGGAGCATTGTCCTTGGTGGGATCATCACTAGATTCCTTAGGCACAAGGTCCTCAATGGCCCTTGGCTAGAAAGGAAAGGACATCAAAGCGTCAGACATAACTAAGGAGGTGAAATCATGAACTAGATAAGAAACTACCCTTAATACCCGATGAAACAGGGACAGGGTGAGCACTAGTTCAACTAAAACTGGAAGCAACACAAAAGTGAGTCAGACCACAAGATTACCAGGAAAGGGTAAAAGGAGGGAGAATTAAAGGAAAACAAGAACTCACTTGAGGGGTCAGGAGCGCCCCAAACCCAGCTAAAATGCACAAGTTGTTCCACTCGACTATCTCAAAGCTAAGACTCCCAACTATCGCCTGACACGAAAAATAACTTGTGTTTCCACCCTTTGTGAGAGGTGGGAAGGCCGGTGATGAGGTTTCAAAATCGGTCTAAGGAGGTGAAGTACCACCAGCCCGCCTCCTTTTCTACCAATTGGTAACAAAAGAGAAACTTCTGGACTGTTATAAGGTCCTGGCTCCCGCTACAGGCCGCCCAGAGTGTCATGCACCCAATCACTATTCGCCACAAGTTGGCATGAGCGGAGCAGGAGCAATCCTGACATAGTTGAGAAGTTCCCCCATAAAAAGAGGAATCGAGACTGGAGGCCACTGATCAGGGCCTACTCGTACAAACACACTTCATCATCCCCAACGACACAAGCCATATCGTGTGGTTTGGTACGGCCCAAGATAACATCCTTGGGGATGTCATACAATCTTCTAAATTGAGGAAGATATTGTTTAACAGTGGAAAGGGAATGCTCCCGCCTTGGGAGAAACAAGTTTGGGTGCTCGGGAAGACGTCGATTCTTGACAGACGGGATTAGGGCAAGGAATGTGATGCCCAAGATGACCAACATCTAAGCTAAGGGTAGTATCAGAGTCCGATGACTCAAGATCCATTTGGTCGAGGGAAAAGATGACCTTGATAGAAGGGAAAAAAGTGACAGGATCTTAGACAAAATGAAGTCTAGGAAGGGCAGATTGCCGCCCACAAGATGTAGGTTGGATAAACACTGCTGAGCCCATAGGAAGCTATAGGCTGGACCAAGTGGAAGCCAAGAGGCACCCCGGTGCAGTCCAAGATGAAAGGAAGGGTAGGCAAAAGGAAAAAAAAAGTGGCTAAAAGAACTCTTAAGAAGTAAAAGAACCACGAAAAATTCCTGGGGAAGAAGGAAAAGTGGTATGAAGGAACCTCCTAAGGAACATATACCTAATAACTTTGAAATTAACAGAAGAGAGAGAGACGTACTAAAGTTGTGACAGGAAACAAATAACCGTAGCTCCAAAAAATAATCAAGTGGCGTCAAGGAAGCCTTTAACGAACAAGGAAACACCGGAAGCATATCCAAAAGGAAGCACAAGCAACGGATAGAGATGACAGATAGTTGGAGAAGAAGAAGTGCAAAAACCATCGTGGCACTTATAGGATGAAGTTCCTGACACTCACCATTGGATCTGTAGACAAGGGGGCGATCCTAGCCCTGAACATGGTATCGGGTGTGTGCACACAATGAATGAGATGTTACCACCCCACTACAGCGTACGACACATTAAATGGACTTACAAATTCCGAGATGGCCATCACGATTCCTAACAAAGCGAAACTGCCAAATTTGAAAACGTAAGGAAATGTAACAGAAAAATTCCCGTGACCTCAGGACATGAGGCCTCAAGAATTGGGGGGTAGCTGATGGGTTATAAAGTGGACTCGGGTTATCCTAGACCGAGAAGGAGGTAATACCGGAAGTAGCGGTTTTGCCCAAGGATGACTTTGAGGCCCTGGGAGAATCTCGATGGGTCACCAGATGTTCAAATTGAAGAAATTTCCACAAAAGTTAACTACGGAGGAACGCAATAGCCACGTATGGGACAGCTGGGAGGCTCTCAATTCTCACTAAGTCAACAATCATAAATTCCAGCGTGATAACGCTCTAAGAAAAATAGGAAACAAGCAGGTGCAAAGATCTTGGCCCGAGAATCTCTCCCCAAATGATGCCCAACGAACCTTTCTGTTAAAAACTACCCCTAAATATCGCAATATCGGATTTCATGTGCGGAGAATCTTGGATCCTTAATGCCTCGAACCTTATAAAAAGAAGGGGAGAGATGCCCAGCGAACCTTTCTGGCAAAAACTACCCCTAAATATAGCAATATCGGATTTCATGTGCGGAGAATCTTGGATCCTTAATGCCTCGAACCTTATAAAAAGAAGGAGAGACCCGGGAAGAAAGTAAGTAGCAACTTCATCCAAAAAGCCCATACTCCTTCAATTATATTTATTGATTTAACCATCAGAGGGACGTCTACAGGTGTCATCCCGGTCAGTTCTTCTTCTTTGTAGATTCTTGGACATGTTCGAGACTCTCCAAAGCTCATATGGTGAAGTAGGACATGTGCTCCATCAATACTCATCAATAAAAGTAGATGCACAAAATAAATTGACTACATCGGATCAAAAGCTTTGGAACCCTTCAAGAGAAACAACATTCCCAAGATTCCAAAACAATTTTATCAATACCTCTTTGATCCTTCCATACCTGAGTACAAAATTTTAATCTCAATTATGAAAAACCAATTTATAATATAATAGAGAGGTTGATGTCTTCATTTTTCCATTTGTTGTTGAACCGTACAAAAACCATGTGGACCAATAGTGTGAGTGGGACACAATGGTGTATTTTAGAATGGGACTATTGGATATGGCCTCCTCTAATTGTGAAAGCTGAAGTGAGGAGAGGGGTCACTGAATACAAGCTCACCCTCTCCTATGACCTCATTGAGTAAATGTGATTCCCCAACTTTCGGGTTCCATTATTTTTTAAAGCCATGGATTTACGAAAGCTATTTGTTGATGCTAGCTGGTTAATGGAGGATCGAGTACTAGTTGAAATGCCTATGTCTTTAATGGAAAATTTCTAAAATAAGAGAATTCTTTTAACATTTTTGGTTGGTATGAAGGAAGAATCATACTTAAATATAAAAAAAGAAAAGAAAAAGGAAGAAGTATGTATGAGAAATTCAACAATCTATTGTGGCCAATTTTTGTACGATGCATGAAGAAATCAAGCCCATTGCCACTACAATTTCATGATTTACTATCCATTGTGGTAAATTTCCATGTGATACATGAGGAAATCACATACATTGAGCTTATTACTTCAGTTCTATGCCCATATAGCCTATTACAGCCAATTCCCATGCGATGTGTGAGGAAATCTAAATTGTTGTCACTTCCCATGCAACGCATGAGGAAAAGGCCATTATGGCTTGGCCGATTAGGGCACATTTTTTTGTGACATAAAGGCCCAAAACATAAGATTTCTTCCATCTACACAACCACTTATCTACTCATCATGCTATTATCAAGCAGACCAACATCATTAGGCATTATCACCTTTCATTAAACAAAATCAATCATTAGACTTCTTAGATGGTGTTTGGTACTTCAAACACAAAATACTTTTGTCCAAAATCTCCATGCATTTGAGGGGGAGTATTTTGGAAATAAAGATATTATAAAATAAAGAGGATTAGTAATTGATTAGATTAAGATTAGATTAGATTAGATTTGATTAGGATTACACCAAGTAAGTTTTGATTTGATTCTATTTCTATTTTTATCTTTGTATTAATCTATTTAAATCTCTGGCTAGAGGCATTGCAATCACATTCAATCAATTAAGATAGTCATCTTTTCTTAAAATTCTTCAAAACCCACATACCATGTCCTAGGATAGATTATGATAAACTTGAGCTAAGCCTAGTCTTGGGCTTAGAACCATGCTAGTCCATGCTTTAGCAAGTAAGTGTTACTTATCAACTAAGGCGTGTCAAAGAATTCTATCCATAGTGAACCCACCCTTTAGTTTAGAATCAGTGCAGTTTGCTATCCAACATACTCCCAGGATTCAACAACAACTTCCCCTCTTGGCATGCACACAAAAGTAAATGGGCATAATTAATGGTTAAGATTGGCTTTGACTCAAGAAGAAGAGAAAAACAGAAGACCAAAGGCATTAATTAATGAATGGCTCAGTGTGTCCTTTGTATTAGTGATAGAGACTATATTCTTATATCACATGGGTACATATAGAAAATCCAATATGAGCCTATAATCCATAAATGAAAATCAATAAATATGTTGATAAAAAAAAAATAAACAATTGAATACCATATTTTACACACACCACATCTAGCCTTGCCTCGTCTTATCTCTGATTGGGTTTATTGATAAGTATGTTAACAAAATACCCACATATATGCCCCTCTCCCATTAATTCCAACCGATAAGCAAACAACCTTTTCATACAAACCTTCCTTAGGATCTTCTCCAAGCAATGTGAAGCTATATTATTTGTTGCAAAGCGATTTGAAGGGAAAATAAAAATTTTGAAATGGAGTAAAATGTGAAATCTTGAAGTCATTATTTTAAAGTCTCTCAGGCAACGTTTAGATTTACAAAAATGGAATTTACCTAATCAAATGAAATCCTCTAAATTGACATCTGTTGTTTTGATCAACTTGTTGAGATCCATGGAATTAGATAGTAAACAAATTTTATTTATACTCCTCCATCAAGGACATTAATTCGATGAAAACCTAACCTCTTCTTACCACTAGCAGGGACATGGCTTATAGATTTCTCTCAATCACAATATTAGAATATGCAAGTGTAACCAAATTTCATTATTCTCTATGGAACGTTGAAAATTGAAGTGCATCAAATAACCCAACCTTTAAAGGGTTAGGTTATTATTTTATGTGGGGGACAATCACTTCAAATCTCTTAAAAAAGACTTGTTAATGGCAAACCTCTAATTTTCTAAATGTTGCACGACTCGTAAAACAAGAATGCGCAAAATAAATATGAAGCTTTATTAAAATATAAGTATGGATATACAAGAACGTATAGGTTCTTCTATTTTTTTTTTATAATTTTCTCAATCTTACCTAACCTTGGCATCGGCTTCGAATCCGTGAGCTTGTGTTTTCTCCATGGAGCTTCACAGAGGTGTAATGTACATGCTTGTAGTTGAATAACATTGACGTGAACTCAAAGAAGTAGCCTTATGAGGAAGATGATTAAACCTTATGAGAGTTAAGAGAGAGAGAGAGAACTTCAGCCGTCGAGTATGCCAAACCATGAGCTAAAATTATGATGTATGCTGCTATCTGATTGTATGAAATAATAGTGTTTATATAGAATCTATAGTTGGTTTTCTTCTAGGACCTTATTGCATGTTTGGTGCCTTGTATTTAGCTTGCACTTCATGTCTGTGTAGGATACTTGATGATGTGTCAACGCTTGATTGGTTGTCGAAGATTTTTGAGTACTCATGAAATTCCTTGGCTGTGAAGAATCCAACCTCATCTGTACCTAATCCCTAGATATGTGGGATTTTAAAGATATAGTAGATTTGTATTTGATGTACGTTTCCTCTTTAAAATATATTTACACACTTTTCGAGATATATACAAACAAAGAAGTCTTGTACAAGTGGAAACCTTTATTTTTTGGAGTTCCAAATCACTACCTTTGTGATTCTTCAGGATTTGTGCCACTTAGAATAACATTTTTTTTATTCTAAGACCATTCATCATGATGCACATGCCTTCGTGAAGAACTATTCCTCCATTGCGAAGAGCCTTCTACTCTTCGCGATGCTATTATTTTATGTGAAGTATGCTGATACTCCTTCACGAACTATATGTCCTTCGTGAGCCACATGTCCTTCACGAGATCTCATCCTTTGTAAGTTATATCACATCATGATGGTCTTTTATGCCTTGTTTCGTGAAGCATGTTCATCTTCACAATGGATAATTTTGTAATTTCAAAATTTTTGCATGCCAATAACAAGTATTCGCAAAAGATCACACAACATTAACACCATGACACTACAACAAAAATGACCTTTGCCAGTGTTTTTTAAATTATAGGCAGTGTTTTTTAAATGTTGTTTGGTGGTGCATTGCAAAAAGTCAAAAACTTTCAATAGTGTTTTCAAAACGCTGCATAAAATAAAGTGACTATATGACACTATAGACAGGGTTTTAAAAACGCTGCATATATACTATAGACAACGTTTTTAAAACGCTATCTAAAGCATGTCTAAATAGAAAGAAAAACAACAACAACAATTATAGACAATGTTTATAATTGGAGCAGCCAACAAGGAGTCCTCACAGGTGTTGTGCAAGACGATGGTGCTCCTCCCACCCATGAATATCTCCGAGGTGTACTCGTCCATTGCTCTCTTCTTGTCTCCCACGTATGGCACATACTGCAACATGGCAAAAATGATGAAATAAAAGATTGTTAAACATCATTGTTTAAGACTTGGTTAAACTGGGATTCACTGACCCCATCCCTGAAAAAAGTTGTTAAATAGCCAGTACCAAGAACCCAAAAAAAAGAAGAAGAGAAAAATGGAGAATATTCAAATAAATATGGAATGAGTCACAAAACAAGCTCATAGCTAAAGAAATTTGGATGTTTATAAAACATTTAGCAGCATAACTAAATCACAATACCTAACTTGGCATACCAAAGACTTTTGAATGTCCAAAGGAATATTGCCTAGTCAAATTTTTAAAACTAGATGCATAAAATAGAAAGGGGAAGTCAAAAAAGTAGTTGAAGTATATGAAGCAACAACAATCAACTGCAATAAACCCCTAGAGGGCATATTATACAAATATTGAATATATATAAACATAATATGATAGAATATAATACAATTTAACGGATTTTTTTGGGTTTAAAAAAAATACTAACAATCGGACAATTATCATTGAGGTTCACTTTAGCTTTGGGTGGAGGGATCAATATAGGATTACAACTTCCTACATGTTTTGTATTATGT